>OY744508.1:4480646-4564693 GCA_963556185.1 Pseudopediastrum boryanum | reverse complement strand
GGGTGGGCGGAGGCAGTGTTGGGAAAAGCAAGCAGAGTGGTTGGTGAATTGGTGACAAGGCTTCAACTTCAAGAAGCGGTCATGTGGTAATGTGGCGGCTGCCGCTTCTCTGGCCGCCTGGCGGGTGCTGCAGTCAACATGGAATGTGTGTAAAAGGAAGTTCTACTGAGACGAGGTGGCTAGAAGTCGGTTACTAGTCAGTCCTATGGTTCCGTTGTTTGGTTGTAGGGATGTATGCTCTTCAGCCAGGTTGCGGTGAGCATCGTCATGACTAGGGGCCTAAATTGCACCGACGTCACCAAGGGTGTAGGGCAGATTGCTGCGAATTGAAGTCTAGATGGCTTTGTCGGCTTGGGTCTTACTCTTGGTTGGTAAGTAGACTGGAGCCTATTTGCCGTTTCAGCTCATTCTGGTGATTCGTTTGATGACAAGCTGGTTGCCGTCTCCTAGCTGGCTACCTGCTTGGGTATTCGTCTTGGTTGGTGCTCTGGAATGTGTTTGATTTGGAGTCAGATCATTATGGCGATTTGTATGATGCGAACTGTTTGCAGTCTCGTAAATAATTGGCTGTATCCGTGGGAAATCCTCTTGGTTGGTGGTGTGGAATCCATTGATTTTGGATCCACCCGATGGTGTGTTTGGATATTTCGACCTTGCAGCCCCTTTGCGGTTGCCGCACCTTCAATTTTTGTTTGTTTGTTTTTCAGGCTGGTGTTAGGGGTCTCTAGGGCATTTTGCTGCACCCCCCTAACGAAGCTCGCTCCGTTACCCACTGAGAGTGCTCCCTGGCAGCCAAGCGATGTTGTTTTCTTCCCATGGGCTGCTGCGATCATCACCCGCTTTCGGCCACGCCTTACAGTGGTATATTGCATCGCTTTTGTAACGTCCAGCGGATACGGGTGGCCTGGAGCCTACCTCAATCCGCCACTTTCAACGATGCGGAGACCTTGACAGTACTAGATTGCCTGCTACACCACTTAGTCCCGCATCAAACTGCTCGGGTCAACTTTAGATGGTACGCTAGTGTGATCAAAGCTGAAATTTGCATTGCCCTGGCTTGTAATTAACGGATTCAGCTGTGCCCTGAGCACTACGGTAGAGGGCAGGTAATATGCCAAAGGGACCTAATCCGGCCCAAAGCTCAACCATAACAGTACCTCCGACATCGTAAGAATAGATCCACTGCCTGGGATGGCGATCTGTGGCCTTTGGGTGAACTTGTGTGTTCCAGCTTAGGAACATCCCATGTTGCAGGACCATGGAACACTTATACAGCCACGTTGCATCTTTGGGCGTTGCTCCATCTTTATCGAAGTCAAAGCCAACTCTAGAGCAGATCTGCCACCAATTTGAACAGAGCTTCTCCTCATACCCGCCTGCTACCGCAGTGGCCAGACCACAGCTATTGCCGCTCACTGCAAGCCAGTGGGCTCAAGGTTTGGGCATGGCTGACATGTACTACGTATATATAGCCTTCATACGCAGTGCGGTTGGTGCACACTCTCTGTAGGAGACACGGTCCTGTTCTTTCCTACTCGCATGGTGATTTTCGGCAAACGGGGAAGCACTGCAAGCAAACTACGCCCAAAGACCGCAACACAGGGAAAGATCAATATCTTGAGAGCTTAAGTCCGGGATTTGGTTGGTGCACACTCAAAGCAGAGAACAAAAACAACATCGCTTGGCTGGTGGGTGCGAAAGTGACCCGAGCTTCGGGGGGGGGTGTTTTGCTGGTCATTATTCTGCTGCTCCAAGCGTGTGTTGCAGAACATCTTGGCAATAGATTTCCACTAGCATGTTCTGTTTATCTATGGTACCGTACTACATGGGGAGGTTAAAATCTTTATAATGAGCAGAAGACGTGCTGTTTTGGATGTCAGCAGCAGGCATGAGGACAAAGGTCATTTGCAAAATGCCCAAATATGATTTGCCAAAAGTCATTTTGTAATGTGACAAAAACCTTAGGCAAGCCAAAGCGGTGCTATGAATCAGGTTGCCTTTAATCAGCGCAGTGCCAAGGGATGGACTACGATGTTGATGAGTACTGGCGTTAGGGTATGGTGAAAGTGCACGCTACGGCAAAAGCAACCATCCACAATCCATATGCTCCGGCCTTCTGGACTTGAAAAACTCTTCGCCTGGAAGAGCATTTAGACAGGGCGACCATTTTGCCGGTAAAGTCGGTCGGGTGTCGACCCGGTCGGGTGACTCCTTTAAATATTTGTGAAGCTGCCTCCATGGTGGCTACTAGCAGGCTCCTGCGGAAGAAAGGGGCCACACCACAGAGCCCTGCTTGCATTCATCTCAGGTAGTTTCGTACAGGCCGATTACCTTGTACTTTGTGAACACCTTCAGACAGTACCGCAAGTCGGCTTGGCGCGCAGCAGCCCAGAATTGCGAACCTGTTTTTTTTAGTGTAACATTGGCAACCTTTATTGATGATCGTCTGAATCCAGTAGCCTGGCTTCCACCATGGATCACAACATGACCCTCGGTGCCTCCGCTTGCCTTGCGGTGCTATTGCTGCTGCTTTGTAATGCTGGCCTATCAGTGCGGACGTGCAGCGGTGCAAGGAATATTCGTTTTGTGACATCATTGACAGGTGCGCAAGAGGGGCAGGCTGGCTTGGTCGGCTTGGCGCAATCGGCACCCATATCCTTGGTATGCAGCAACAAAGGCATCCATACATAGCTTAATGAAGGAGCCATTCCGCCAACAGAGCACCTTATCGCTGAACTGCAGGTGGTCCAAAAAACAGGCAGATCTCACAAGATCAGCAGCCTGCTGGGGTAGCTGGCACTTTGCCACCTGTGGATGTGGTGTTCCTCTGGGTTCAAGGTGCAGATCTCCACTTCAGGACTAAGATGCAGCAAGTGACGGGCTATGCCCCAGAGTGCAGCAGGACAGCCTCTAGTAACGAGATCATGATCTCCCTCCTCTCCATCTGCAAGTTTGCACCTTGGGTCAACCATGTCCACCTTGCAGCAGATGAGCAAAGCTTTCCTCTGCACTTTCTGGATGAGAAGTGCAGGGAAAAGGTGTCTTTTGTGGACCTTGCAGACTTCATCCCCAGCCAGTACCTCCCCACCTTCAACTCCCATGTCATCGAGGCTCACCTACACCTGATACCAGGCCTGACTGAGCACTTCTTGTACCTGAATGATGACATGATCCTGGGAAGGCCTCTCAGCAAGGCGAGTCTAATGTCAGCCACCCATGGCATTTTCAAGGCTCAGGTCCAGCATTCTGATGATGGCCAAGCAGAACGCTGGCTGCTATACAGCAATATCAGTGACCATCCCTGGGTCCATCCTCGCAGAAATGGAGCAGAGCTCTTTCAATCAGCGTTTGGCGAGCTGCCGGCTGGGCATGATGCTCATGGTGCTTCTGCCCTAACAAAGTCAGCCATGAAGGCCACATGGACCCACTTCAACACCACATTGAGCAAGACCATGCACAACAAGCGCAGGGTGTATGCCACCTTAGCTCATGGTGGTGATATACATGTCACCAGCCTGGCTCAGCAAGTAGGGGTGCAGCTGGGGCTCATGCAGCTTGAAGAGCAGCTGCAGGTCCTTCAGGCGCCCCCAGGGCATCCAATGGCCCAGATTGTGGATGCCTTGTTTGGTTTGCAGCACGACATAATTTGTGTCCAGGGTCTGTACCTACTGCCTATCCCTAACTTCCATGCTCTCTGCTGGCTAGTGCGGGAGATGTGGTGCATGCCAGGCAAGCATTGTGAAGCTTTTGTTTCTATGTGTGTTGATAGGCCAACTTGTGACGATGACTTGCCTACGCACACAAGCCTGGAATTGGGAATTCCTTTGCTGCGTCCCGCCACCACGCAAGGGCTGGTTAATGGCTAGGGTGATGTGGATTGTGTCAGTGTGCATGCCTTGACGGTGTGCTTGACACAGAAGCCTTAGACTAGGTAGCATGGGTAACATTGTTTTATGTTGTGCTCCAATCATGGCCTTCTAGAACATTTTACTGGCCATGTCTCCATATGGCTTTAAGGGTTTGCACACCAGTAGGTCACGTCTGTGGGTCATGTCAATGGTACAAGGTCAGCAAATGTACTGCAAAGCTTTATTGCTGTGAGGCATAGCTGTGAGGAATGTGGGCTTTGTATACTTGCACTCCTCTTCAGTGATTTGACGTTTGAGTGCCAGAGATCAGTTGCATGCATGGTGCCATATTGGTAGCAAGCATATATAACATAATCCCCAGGGTGTTCAGAGCATGTATACTGGGCAAGGTGCTGAGTTCACCTCCATGTCATAAAGGATATCACAAACCAACTCTTGGTGTTGCTTGTCCCGTGGAATAGCCTGCCAAGGCTTCGCCACAATTGCTTTGCACACATTCAAGCAGGCCTGTTCAGCTTGGTCCACATGTGCATGGATAGCTAATGTTTTTGCAGCTGCTCAATTGACGGCATACATATATCTGTTGTTCATGAAAGTCATCTGCCCTGCCTCTGGTCTGCATGGATACATGCGGGCTTGTCTGTACATGAGCCTCAAGGAAGGGAAAGGCTTGGTGTGTCCTTGCCATTGCCACCAGGATTCCTATGTTATCGTCTGCGGCATGCATGCATGTATCACCTTTCTAGGCTGTCCAGGTGTTGTTCTGCACACATGATGGCTGCAAAGCCTGAATGTGCTACCTGGAACTAAGCCATACTGTTGCATTACTGTTCATGGCTTTAGGGTAGTTTCGCCATGTTCACAGCTCGCTGCATTTTGGGATGGCTTTCAACACTGCTCTCTAAGGCGGCTTGGCCTTTAAGAAGAGGAGGCGTGCTTTGCACTTTACGCCTGTGTTGCGAAGCTCACGCTGGGGTGCTTGGCGTCTGATTAGCAATGGTTGGTATGAGGCAGCAACACATCACGAATACAGCACTTCATGTATTGCAGTTTTGAATGGGGCCCAGTCTGTTAATTTCAAACTAGGTCCATGCATAGTTTTAGCTTATTGCTTTTTGCGCATCATTGATGCATACTGCTGCGTAGGGGCGTGGTCAGGGGTTTGATATGGGTTATGTCTGAATATGGATAATGTGTGAACATTGTGTGGTAGGTGGCCACATGCCTCTTGCAAGTTAATGCTGCAGCGAGAATGGCCAGGTTTCAGGTCCTTGTTGTTTGGTAGCTGTTGCAGTCACAGCCTGGCGATGCAGTGGAGGGGGACACATAGAAAATGTGCTCTCACATGGTGGAGCAAGTGTTTCGATGCCCGTGCTTCCTGTTCTGTGTTGTTGTGCGCATCAGTGGGTACCAGTATCACCTCTGCCCACTTGAAGAGGTTTTGTCACGGTCTACTGACATTGAGAGTTCCTGCTCAGGGTGGGATGCCAACATCTGACTAAGGTTCCCAAGCATTTTAGGGGGGTAGCTGCAGAGGACTTGGAGGGATGCCTTGCACCCCGCAGCCTGTATCTAGCACTACGTGGTGTCTTAGGTCGTGCGCTGCTGCTTTCGATGTGGAGCTAAGCTGTGCATAGCACTTCCCAAAATGTAACAATAATTGTGCTGTCGACTGAGCTATGTGACAACCATAAGAAAGCCTTCAGTCACCAATGGCTGATACGGGCCAACATGGATTGTAGAGCATGTTATTGCAAGCTTGCACGTGTGGTGTGCAATCATAGGGGTTGCCAATGGTGTGCTTGAAAGAGGCCACCAGCGCTGCTTGTTACGAGCATTGTACATCTGTGTGTGTTCTGGCCCTGCCAAGCAAGCAGACTAAGTATTGTTTTCTGGGGTGCACTACAGAACCAACCTGTAGGATCTATAGTGACGCAGTGAGGTAGGCTTGGGCTGCTTGGCTTGGGCAGGATTAATCTGTGCCTGGTGCAGCACTGATGCTCTACTGAGTGGACATGGCTGTGTGCTGCGCACCACGAGCGAAGTCAGGAAGGCTAGCTAAAACTGGCCTGCTGCTTGACGTCTTTGCAACACCACAGCTGCAAATTGATGTTGTGGTTTCACATGCTTGTGGCTCAGCCAATGACGCTCCTGTGGTTATGGAACTCGCCATTGCTGCAAGGGCAACATTTGAGGCTGGTGGTTGCTAAAACAAATTGTATGGTGTGTTTGCATGTTCAAGGGGAGGGCGGCCGACCGTGCTGCCAATAGCACGGTCTACGGTACGCCGCTGCATACATTATATGTTTAAGTGTGTATGGGTTGTGCTGAATGTGCTGCAGCGACAGGGGTGCATTTGAAGTGCAAGCGTACCCTCATGTGGCTTGGGCCTGCGGATTTGTGAGAGCAGCTTGCGTGTACAGTCTGCTTTTAACTTGTATTCACATGTCGCATGCTGTGTGTATCTGAGACACATTATGAAGGCGTCCCATGGTATGCCATAACAAAAGTGCCACAGGCCTTACACCCCTATCCTCTCCCCACAAGAACAGAGGGGTGCGTCAGCAGAGGGGATGCCTGGATCAATCGATGGGGCCCAGCAGCATGTGCATGCTATGCCATGAGCGTGTGGCAAGTTTCTGACAGCGGAAGTTGCCTTGCAGCATATGCATCGTCAAGAAGTTTTGGGGGTGACTGCAGTCCGTGCTGCTTGCTGTCTGAGGAAGGAGACGATGTGTTCTTGTCGTGTGCTACCGGCCATTTGCAGGAGGTATGTTTGCTAGTTATGAGATGCAGGGACACATGCAACCAGGTTGATTTGTCACTGGCATAGATACAGCAGGGTCTAATCATTCTCGCACATGGTTCCCTTTTTTACTGCACTGTGGGGTTCCGTGGTGTTCGTCGCATGTGTTCAGACTTGCCACATGCATGGGGCCTTGCATGCAGATAGAAGTTTGAGAGCGAGAGAGAGCATCACGTAGAGGAAGGGGGATGAGAGGTTCAACATGATATTTGGATACGTTTGGTCCAAAATGAGAATATATCCTAGCTTGATACCTATGGTTTGGTTGTGGGTTCAATCTCTGGAAGCCATTGTTTTCTGTTTACCTGCTCGTGTGTTTGGTTCGACAGTTGGTTGGCCATGTGCTTACCACGCCTTCAATGTTTGCCTGTTTCCTTGTGGGACTGGCGCAATGCGAATCCAGGGATGACCATACAGTATGCCGTGATATCAAAGCCAGTAGTGGAGCACTGGTCTTCATTAGTGATTGAACGGTGATAGATAGAGTAGGTACGGGCTAATGGCTTGCTTGCTGCAGGCAGTGGGGCTCACTTTGTGTGGTATCAGTAGAGATTATGGCACAGCTGCTGTGTGGTGTTTTTATTCCTTGTACCTTCTACCTTATGCAACCAGGGAGACCTAGAGGAGTCATCAAATTGATACGTTTCCGTCTGATTATGATGATGATCATATTGATGAGTCTGGCATGGTGTATGATGCCCATGAGCCTAGTTTGGCTCCGTCATGGGCGCCCCCTTTGTGGGCCCACTTTGTAATCTGTTGTAATCTGTAAGTTATTACATTTCATGAAATGCCATAGCAAAAAGTGCCCGGTATGTGTGTGTCTCTGTGTTGCCGCTGCAGGCAGGGCAGTAACTGCCAATGCTTTAAGATCCACTGCATTGAATTGCAGTATTGATCTGCATGCCTGGGCGTGGTGCAGTCATATCCTTTTGAAAGCAGTACCAAGGCCCCGGCTAGCATGCTTGTATGTGTTTTGGTGCAAACAAACCCAGAACATGTAATTCACTCTCTGATCTGACCTACTATTCTAAGGCATAATCGGGCTTTGCTTGGAGTGCATAACCCAGAACATCCAATGCATATGCGTGTTACAGTAGCAAAGTTCGAAGGCAGCAGCTGATACTAAGGGTCATAAGGCCACTTCTGACAGGAGTGCTGGTAGTGCTGCTGCCTGTGAAACCAGCGGGCAGCACCTGAATAACTGCTGCGTTCTGGTCTGTGCCTGTATGTTGCCAGACCTCAGTGTTGACCTCATGATAGACCTGTTTCAGATACCAAAGCTACAAGACACACCACCACCACCACCACGTAACTAGCAGCGTCAGTAACTATCGGGTCCATACCCGTGATCTCAACCTGCATCACTGCCTTGCATGAAGTGGCCATCACTGCTTTACCATCTTGCACACCGAAACCAAGCCATGCCCCTTAAAAACCATCTGTCAGGAGTTGAACAAAACCCCACAGTTACCGCTCAATTTGTGGCACAAGTTAACAAACAAACATTAAAGTTACTTCCACCTTCCACCTTACTTCCACCCACTACCTTGCTCCGTGATACAATACCAAGTAAGCAACAGGCATGCTGCATTGTTTGGTGCGCCCCTAAAACAAGTTTGCGTTTGCATAGTGCTCAAAAGCCATGTGACTTCCCGTAGACATCTGCAAAGTGCAGGCGAAGATGGGGCCACATGTCATTCCATCTCATTTGACCTTCTGCACCTTTGATGGGGGCAGCTCTTCATCTCCTGTGGTTGCCGGTGCTTTGTGTTCAGCCTTCTTTCGGACTGCAAACAGCAGCAGACAATGGCATAGCCCCATAGTGTCAGAGTACACACTGTTACTTCCTGACTCGCACAAAGGCTCCCGAGCTTAAACTACATCTAGCTACAATCAGAACGCACTAGCACATAGCTATTTACATGGAACATGAACGCCATGGTAGTGTTGCACAAGAGATGAAACCTGTTTGTTTGCTTGAGTGTTCATGTTCATGTGTCAGGCTCAGTCCAATGGAAGTAGCTACCAGCTGCAGCTCATGCGTCCTGGCTGCACATTGTTTGAAAAGGTTAGCCTGATGTATGTTTGGGTTTTGTGTAAGAGATAATGCAGCCTGCTATACAAGAGATTACCATTGAACACAACTGCATACCATATATCGAAGAGGCAGGATTGCTTCTTTCTACAAACGATGTAATGGAAGCATCTCTGCATATTTCTTCCTCTTTCTTGGAAGCATCTCATACCAGTAGCTTCAGCCAGTTCCAGCTCGTCTCCCCATCCCCCGACTATTAATGGCAGCAGCAGTGCCCACCTGATCTATGTCCAGTAGCCAGACTGTCCAAACCATTTACACATCCAATCATGGTTGTTGCTGCTGAATAAGCTGAGACTTGACCATCATAGGAGAGCTCAAGCCCCTATTTCAGTACTGTGCTGCAGATGCTGTCGCAGAATGTGCTCATAAGCAGGCTTGCAATCTTGCCAAGTTCATTGATCCAAATTAGAAGTAAGATTTGGACCGTAACAGAAGAGCAGAACTAGACCACTCACCGTCTGCAAGTTTGTTGTGGACTGCTGACCATTGCCTGGATTGGCGCTTATACACGGCCATGACTTGGTCAAACTGCAAGGGACAGAGCAACAGTAATGTTGGCATATGCACTGACTGTCACTAGCTTGTGAATTTTGCTATACAACAGATACCAAATGTCAACATGGCCTTTTGATCAATGGATCAGCATGGACCTGCAGTTTACAGATTCCATGACTCATTTTTGCCACAGCCTCAGGAACAGAACTGGCAAGGGATCAACTTTTAAAGCAGGAAGCCTGCCATATTCACCACTCTTCTAGCTGCACCACAAAAAGGGGGGCCTGTCACTGTTCACCCCCATGCTAAAAGTGCTGCCCATTGTTCACCTGAGAGCAAAGTGGACCTTCAGCATTGATCCATTGCAGCACACCTCAAATTGCTCACCAATTCTGGTTTGCCAGGGTGATCCCTCAGGAAGCACTGCTGCATGTTGTAAAGGTCCAAAGCCTTATCTTCCGCCAAGGTGGAGTTGAATGAACTTGACCAGCCTGTTAGAACCTGCAAGCAGGGAACAGAGCACATGTAGGGAAGGTGTATCCTAGCTGCTGATGCGATGCAAACATGCACACCATGCCTGTGCAGCTGCCAAAGCATACATCCAGCTAGATCTAGCCACACCCATGAACAGCTAATGACCCAGCTTTAACACGCCATGCAGGGTGCAGTTGCTGCTGTGAGCCCTAAGGCACAAGACGTATGGTGAGTGGAAGTCTCATAGCAAAGTACCTGGATGGTGATGTTCCAGTATTGTCTTGTCAACGTTTTGGCTCCTCCTCCTACCGTAGGTGATGTCCCGCATACTGTTCTGTATGCCGTAGTGGTTCCCACCACATGCTGCAAGAGGCCTTAGCCCCGGTAACAGCATCATCCTGCCAGCCATAGTTGGTGGCGCTAATACAAGTGTAACTGGCTCTTCATGCCACATCTTGGCGTATAACTACACCCCCGGGTGGCTGGTTCAACTCGGTGGGTGATGAAGGGGGTTTGGAACCAATCTTACCCTACCTACCCTCGACTTGTCCAGGATTCCTACACAGTCCACTACTGACTTCAGCACCTTAAGGGTGTCACTTCTTCCACTAGCTTTGGCTTCAAAAGCAAGGTGCAGCCACAGAACAGATGGTGTGTTTGTGCATAGGAAAGCTTAGATGCCAGCTCTGAAAAACTGGCCTTTACCCTTACAATTGCTGTTTGCATATAGCACGGACTAGCAAAATGCCTGGTAGAAAGACTCACCAAGATTGGTTCATCCAAATCTTCTGTGCCAGTTTTGATCAACATATAGCTGGATTGGAGAGACCCGTGAATAAATCCCCCATCATGGAGGAGGGCCAATGTCCGTGCCACAGCAGCCACGAATTCTGCAAAACAACATTAAAACGAGGAAGGACACCATTAGGATCCTGTCGTACCTAGACAAGCAGCAAAAAATGAGGCCCGCGTCTCCATTGCGTTGCATGACGTGATTGTTGCTTATCTGCTTATCTCCGCATGCCATGATAGGACAGACTTCGTCAAGCAGGGAACACCAGACGCTACTATGCTGAGGAGTGATCACGTGTGTGTACATGACAGTACTGATCGCTGGAGAAAAAAGGGAAAACACTAAGTCTTTGAACTGTAGATCAGTGTGTGATTGTCTGCAAGCCATGGGGCCTTAAAGGACTGGGCAGACACTTACTCTCAGAATTGGCAGCTTCATTGGTCAAAAGATCTTTCAGTGACATCCCATCTGTGTCTTGCAGGTACACTGTGTTTGTGTCCAGTTCACATAGGAAGGGAACAGGCGTGCAGATCCCAAGCTTGCGAGCACGAAGATTTCCACGGACTTCCTGCAGAATGAAACAATGGCAGCCACGGACCCCTCAGCACGGAGTGGGCAGGCTCACATGCATGCAGTACACCTGAAAGCAGCCAGTACCTTGCAAGATCGGGCATATGTCCTCACATTGTGCCATGGGCTGTATTGGACTTAAAGGCCTATTGATGGTTTTTGATCGTATGCACAGGATATCGCCAGGCAGCCTATTCAGCTTTTTCAGCACGCCTGCCAGCCATTTCAGCTGATTGATAAGCTCACAGGACAAGATCTAGGTTTGGGGTGGTGGTTGCAACGTGCTTTGTTCGCTGTACCCTGCTTTTCTCGCTTTCCGCACTGTATGACAGACCCTGCTTTTCTTGTCGCATCACTCTACCTTGCTTTGATTACCTGTACCAACCTCCAGGCAGAACATTGGGGGACCTCACATGGTTACATGGGTCACTGGGAACTGCCTCTTGGACAGGGTTGACTTTCAAGGCCTGACCGGTAAGCTGCTTCATAGTTGGAATGCTCTCTGTGTGTATGTGTGGCTAGGCTGATTTCCCACTTCATCTGGGAGCTTGTGCAGGTGTAGATGTTCAAGCAAAGCCAGAGATTTAGCCAAAAATTTGCCTGGGCTCCTGCCACAATGGTTCTTATTCAGACAATTCAATTGGTGGCAGAAAATCTGAACAAGACATTCTGAATCATGCAGTATCCCATGCAATCACGCTGCTGCTGCAGCAGACAACAGAGCATGCTTAGGCATGGAAGCTGCAATGGGAAGGGGGCAACCCTACGTGGACATGGGTACCATGTGGTGCACAGGACCCCATCGTTACTGTCACCAAGGGATTCTCAATAGACACCAGCGATAGCATGAGGCAACTGCAATGTGAGCATATGCAATACTTCTTGTCCAGATCAGAAAGTCTGCCATGAGATGCAGAGGAGCAAATGCAAAAGAAGCAACATACAAGCTCCACCATGCTGAGGAGAACACTATCAAGCCCGAGACACACCCAGATGACACAGAACTGGATGCCCAGCATGCATTTGACAGAGGGTACTAAAAGCTCTAAGACATCCCAAGCAGCAAGTGATGACGGGGCCATATAAAGGCATCCAATGAAGATGCATGTTATTGCATGGTACCAACCTGCTGCGGTGGGCTTCCCTTCAGCTTTCGTCCCAGCACTGGCCTGCTGTACTTGCTTGATTCCCATTGGATAATCAGGCACTGTTGCCCACAGAGAGTACTCTTCCACTGCTTCTGTGTGGACCAGAGTTCAGTGCTTAGCCCAGGTGGCTCTGGGACAGGTATCAACAGGCCAGCTCAGCATCACGTACAATGCCCTCTGAGGCCAATGCGGGGCATTCCATGCAGGGCCTGGCAGCCACAAGGAGCGGCCTGCTATCAACTGGTCCTGACATAGGGGCGCAGTCAAGCCTGAGGCCGACTAATAGCTACTCATACATTGACCACCGTCCGCAGCGTTTCCAAGCTTCTGAATAAGAATCACGATGCCGATCGCTTTCAAGGCGGTTCACTGTCTTGAGGACATGCACCATGTCCCGGTATTGGTGGCAAAGCAGGACCAACTGAAGCCCAACAGGGCCACGTTGGAGCTTTTGACCACCGGTGATGACCTGATCTGTCCCTCTTTGTGCTACTTGGTGGTAGACATTGTCTCAATGGCGGGTTGGGGTTCTGCCTCGCTTCTGCCTTCCTGGTTGACTTCCCAGACCTTTCAAGAAGCAGCACATATTCAGTGCGCTGAGCGCTAACTGATCATGACGCTTTCACATTGACAACTTCTACTCATTGTCCATGATGGGCATATCATTCTGTTGACTTATGACGGGGAGCTGAGCTATAAGTGTGCATCTATGATGTGACGGGGAGCATCCGTGTGCTGCTAACACCTTGTACCTGGCTGAAGGTGCCTTCAGCCCTACCCAAGGCCGAGGCCTAGGGTAGTGCCTTATTCTACAACCCTTAGTGAAGATTCTCGATGGCTGGCGCATGTTCTGTGGAGAGGAGGATCCAGTACGACCTGCGGGAGCTGGAGAAGAACCCCATTGCAAATGTCCACGCTGTTCCTGTGAACGGGAACCTGCAGTCTTGGAGTGTCAACATGGTTGCTGCAACTGGAGAGTGGGCGGGCGTGCCATTCCACTTGCACATCGACATACCTTCGAGTTACCCGGCAAGGCCTCCTAAGTGTTCTTTGATGACCGAATTAGAGCATCCGAACGTCTTCAATGACTATATCTGCTTGGACATGATCAAGGTAAGTAAAGTACATGGTAGTTACGAGGGCGGACAAGGGAAAAAGCGCTGCAAGCCGGGACTTGCAACTGATGTGCTTTTTGTTGTTCCTTCATTGATGTTGCAGCCGGTGCAAATGCAGACAGCAAAAACCCTTCAGCACCAAATCCAATCCTTGCATGTTAGAGAAGAATCCCAAAGCAAGTCTTTGACTACTGCTTGTTCTTCCCTATCCAGGATCCTGAAGCGTACAGTAAACCATACCAAGGGTGGAGTGGTACCTACACAGTCTCATCACTTCTCCTACAGCTCTACGGGTTCTTACTCTTGGATGACACCATTGACCAAGAATATGGCGGCACCGTGAAGAGGCAGCAGCTTGGCAATGGGCAACGCTACCGCCAGGAGATTGCAGGGCAAGCTATTCACACCCTCAACAGCTGCCAGTGTGGCCACCACGACTTTGGCACCTGTCTCACCCCAGAAGCTGTACAAGCCCTCCGCAGCCTTTGCCCTCCTGGGTATCAAGTCCCCAATGCAGATGCCGTGATGGCTGATGATGCAGCTGCAGGGGCACCTGCTGCTGCTGACCCCAACTACAGCAATGACCCCAGCATCTCCAAGACCCACATCGTCAATATTGATGGCCATTCTCTACGTCAGATTCTTCAGCTCCTTTCGCCACAAGACCTATGGCGTTTGACCAGGATGCCCAAGACCTTTGGCATTGCTGCGCTCGATACCCTCCGCCGGCACGAGCAGGTGTGCTTCTACTCCAAGAACCCCTACACTCAAACCACCCTTGGCTTTGGTATCACCCGTGACTGGCACCACGACTCCAAAAACCTCAAGACCCTCAGCACGCAGGCTGATTATATCTCAGTGGAAGCTTTCAGTGCTGGTGTGAGGAAGAGTGCCTGGAACCACCCGTTTGACGCCTTTCTCCCCTTATACCTCAATCCCACCCACGGTACACGCGCCCTACAATTGCTACCCTCTTACCTAAGGGGTATGCAACAGCGCACCTGCAGCACCGGCCCCCTGGCAACCAGCACCCCTATGCAACCTCGTGCGTTGCTCACAGTCCTGGCACAGCTTCTCAACAGCCTAGTGGTGCAGCTGGTGGACCTCAAGCCCTCCTCCTCCACCTCAACCACCCGCGCACCTACCGGATATGGGTACGAGGCCCCTGCTGCTGGTGTTAGCCGGCAGCTTTCGGATGCAGCACTGCAGACCTTCTGCCATTTGCATCATTTGCTTTTGGCAGCAGCTGTCCAGCCAGGTAGTCAGCTCATTCAGACGGCATCACAGGATGTATCTGCCTTTGTAAACCAGGAGGGAGAACGCCACAAGAGCAAGTGCCCTGACCTGGGTGTCTTGCTGGTGGAGTTCTTGCTGGTGCCCAAGGATGTGGTGTCCTGGGAGAAGATGGTACCTGCACTTATGCGGGAGCTGCTGGCACGGCAGGTGATGTGGGTGATCAGGAAGGTGGGGAAACAGTTCGGAAAGGTGTACCAGGAAAACACCAACAGCCACGGCAACACTAGGGATGACACGCAGCGGCTGCAGCAGCACTTTGAAGCGAGTGGGACTAGTTTAAGGGTGGTGATGCTGCAGTCCTGGTTTGCGAATGCGTTGGCCCGCCCTCTCAGATCCCGCAGCACCCACTCAGAGCTTACTGCTATCAAGTCCTCGTACGACATGCTGTCTGGGATGCCGTCCCCCAAGGTGTTCTCCGCATTTAACCAGCAGGCAAAGGCTGTGCTGCAGTGTGCAGGCTGGAAGGATGTGATGGTGGGCATGCACATCGGTGTCAGCAGGCGATTGGGGGTGCCTGTTAACAAGGTGTGGGTGGACCTGTTGAGGCAGGCCGTGCTGGATAGCTTCAACTGCGGCTACCACCGGGACGATCCATACAGCCGGTCTAGGAGGGAGTACCCCTTCATGGATTGGGTGCAGGCACTGCCCATTGGTGTGGTGGATGAGAAGTGGGTGTGAGAGTGAAGCTATCATGGATGCTGAAGTGAGACTGCTGCAGCACCTGTCACTTCCTGTAGTATGTGTAACGAAGCTCACTGTTGAAATCTACTTTAGCTTGGAGCTTTTTTTCTGGGCTGGTCATGGGCCTTGACTGTTCCATTTGTTGTCGCAGGACAAAGCTTTGGTGACATAGCTGGCATGCTGGTTATCTCTAGCTGGGTCACTATCTGTATAAGTTTAGTTTGGGGTCAGCTCTCTGGTGACTTGTCTGATAAGGAGCTGGTTGGGTTTCCTAGATGGGTACGTGCTTGGGGGTCAATCCTGGTTGGTGATCTGGAATCATTTGCCTCTAGATCCGTACGATGGTGCGTTTTGGTTGGTCTGCTTGCCTTATATGTTTGTTATAGCAAGCTGTGCCCACAGAGCATGGGCACTTGAGGTAGCTACAGCATAAATGGGACAGTTGTGGTGCACATGCCAAGGATGCATTCCAACCTACATCTTGTCTTCATTTACCATTCAGGTTACGCACATCAAGCAAAAGCAATTCGCCGCCAAGTTTTGGTGTCATCGCATATTGCTTTTGTGTTGCTGGCACAGAAAATAATCAGCCATGGACAAACAAGTGCAGGGCGGCCTGTACAAGCATAGCCTTTGTAGACTGAGGTCACCATGATGTGTGTGCATCCCTCTGTGATAACTTTTATACCAGAGTGAAGATAAGCACAAATATGGTGTCTCCAGTGGCCATGATATTGAGTGAGACACATGCTTGGGATCAGTGTTGGGACAAACGCATATGAAAGATGGTGGGTATATATCGAAGCAGTTAAAAGGTTTGGGCTGCTGGTAGGCATGCTGGTACAGGCAGTGAGGTGGTTGTGAACTTAACGTTTGCACTTGCTGTAACCATTTGGGTTCAGCAATCACAGTGAGGAAGGTCAGGCTGACGGCTCTCGGCCTCCATGGAGTACAGTCTCATGTATCTCCATGCATGCGTCCAGCTGCTTGACTCAACAGGCACCAGATGATGGCTCTTGGCTGCTGCTCGTATAGCAAAGCAACCTGCCCACTTCCTGCTTATGGCCCCAGCTGTGGAAAGCAAACATTGTGTTCTGTATGTCATGGGATCTACGATTACGATTACGATTACATCATGGCCCCTCAAAGGGGGCGCCCGTACGGAGCCAACCTAGGCTCCATGGGCAGAAATACTGGAACCTGGTCCATCAGAAGTGAATCTAAATATGCTCTGATCCCAGACAATAAAAAGTTGGCTCGTCAAGTGTACAGCACAGGAGGAACTGGAAGGTATAGCGGAGAGCTTGAATCAACAGGATCAGCTTTCAGTACAGATAGTACAAAAGGTACACAAGGTCTGAGACAGGGCCGTATATCGATGTTGCAAATGCACACTCGAGTGAACAAGCCCAATGGCAGCACTACAAATGTCACCCAAAGGCAAGCGCCGAACCTGTCCCCCTGCACCTTCTGACCGACATGTTCCACTATTGCGACCCACAGCAGCAGAGGAACAGTTTCAACTTGATCCAGTACCATCTCTGCTAATCACTGGGTGACCAATTTGTTGCTGTCCTCGGTAGCATCCTACATGTTTCAGTACCGGCCAGGGTGGTTGGCCGGGAAACAGCGGGGGCGGGTTTCAATACTTGTCTTGTTAGCGGTCTGATCAGAACGCTTAAACAATGGCCCCGGACAGGTCAGCTGATGTGGAGGAGTTGCGCCATCACGACTTTACCGTCTTGCACATCGACACCAAGCCATGCTTGGTGCGGGGTCCACTAAAAAAGGTCTGTCAGACAATTGAACAAAACTATCAGTTGCCGTCCAATTCGTGGCCAAGAGTCATATCCACCTACACACCCGTTACCTTGCTCCGCGATGCAATACCAAGTAAGCAACAGACAGGCTGCATTGTTTGGTCCGCCCCTAAAACAAGTTAGCATTTGCATAGTGCCCAAAAGCCATGTGTCTTCCCGTAAACATCTGCAAAATGCAGGCGAAGATGCCTCCACATGCCATTCCATCTCATTTGACCTTCTGCACCTTTGATGGGGGCAGCTCTTCCTCTCCTGTGGTTGCCGCTGCTTTGTGTTCAGCCTTCTTTCGGACTGCAAACAGCAGCAGACCATGGCATAGCCCCGAAGTGTCAGAGTACACATTGTTTCTGCCTGAATCTCACAGGCGCTTCCCAGCTTAAACTACATCTAGCTACAATCAGACCGCACTACTTACATGACACACAAACGTCATCGTACTGTTCCACAGACAGAGGGCTTGCACAAAAGATGAAACCTGTTTGTTTGCTTCAGAACTCATGTTATTGTGTCGTGCTCAGTCCAATGGAAGCAGCTACCAGCTGCAGCTCGTGCGTCCTGGCTGCACATTGCTTGGAAAGGTTAGTGTGATGTATGTCTGGGTTATGTGTAAAGGATAATGCAGCCTGCTATACAAGAGATGACCATTGGACACAACTGCATATCATATTTTAAATACTTAGGCAGGATTGCTACCTTATACAAAATTTGTTATGGAAGCATAACTGCATAGCTTTTCCTCTTTCTTTCGAAAGAGTTCATGCCAGCAGCTTGAGCCAGCTCCAGCTCGTCTCCCCATCCCCCGACTATCAACCGCAGCAGCAGTGACCGCCTGAACTATGTCCGGAAGCAAGACTGTCAGAACCATTTGCGGAACCAACCGTGGTTGCTGCTGCTGAGCAAGCTGAGACTTGACCACCATAAAGAGCTCAAGCCCCTGTCTCAGTACTGCATCAAAGTGCTGCAGATGCTGCCGCAGGAGGTGCTGCCAAGCAGCCTTGCGACCTTGCCAAGCTCATTGGCATGTTAGAGAACGATCCCAAAGCAAGTCTTTGGCTGCTGCTTGTTCTTCCCTATCCAGGACCTTGAAGCGTACAGTAAACCATACCAAGGGTGGAGTGGTACCTACACAGTCTCATCACTTTTCCTGCAACCCTACGGGGTCCGTCCTACTCTTGGATGACACCATTGACCAAGAATATGGTGGCACAGTGAAGAGGCAGCAGCTTGGCTATGGGCAGCGCTACCGCCAGGAGATTGCATGGCAAGCTTTTCAGACCCTCAACACCTGCCAGTGTGGCCACCACGGCTTTGGCAACTGTCTCACCCCTGAAGCTGTACAAGCCGCCCTCCGCAGCCTTTGCCCTCCTGGGTATCAAGTCCCCAACGCAGATGCCGTGATGGCTGATGATCCAGCTGCAGGTGCCATGCAGGGTGCAGCTGCTGATGATGACCCCAACTACAGCTGTGACCCCAGCATCTCCAGAACCATCATCAGCGCCATTGATGGACATTCTCTACGTCAGATTCTTCAGCTCCTTTCCCCACAAGACCTATGGCGTTTGACCAGGATGCCCAAGACCTTTGGCATTGCTGCGCTCGATACCCTCCGCCGGCACGAGCAGGTGTGCTTCTACTCCAAGAACCCCTACACTCAATCCACCCTTGGCTTTGGTATCACCCGTAACTGGCACCACGACTCCAACAACCTCAAGACCCTCAGCACGCAGGCTGATTATATCTCAGTGGAAGCTTTCAGCGCTGGTGTGGGGAAGAGTGCCTGGAACCACCCGTTTGACGCCTTTCTCCCCTTATACCTCAATCCCACCCACGGTACACGCGCCCTACAATTGCTACCCTCTTACCTAAGGGGTATGCAACAGCGCACCTGCAGCACCGGCCCCCTGGCAACCAACACCCCTATGGAACCCCGTGCATTGCTCACAGTCCTGGCACAGCTTCTCAACAGCCTAGTGGTGCAGCTGGTGGACCTCAAGCCCTCCTCCTCCACCTCAACCACCCGCGCACCTACCGGATATGGGTACGAGGCCCCTGCTGCTGGTGTTAGCCGGCAGCTTTCGGATGCAGCACTGCAGACCTTCTGCCATCTCCACCACCTGCTGCTGGCGGCGGCTGTGCAGCCAGGGAGTCAGCTCATTCAGACGGCATCACAGCATGTATCTGCCTTCGTGAACCAGGAGGGAGAACGTCACAAGAGCAAGTGCCCTGACCTGGGTGTCTTATTGGTGGAGTTCTTGCTGGTGCCCAAGGATGTGGTGTCCTGGGAGAAGATGGTACCTGCACTTATGCGGGAGCTGCTGGCACGGCAGGTGATGTGGGTGATCAGGAAGGTGGGGAAACAGTTCGGAAAGGTGTACCAGGAGAACACCAACAGCCACGGCAACACCAGGGATGACACGCAGCGGCTGCAGCAGCACTTTGAAGCGAGTGGGACTAGTTTTAGGGTGGTGATGCTGCAGTCCTGGTTTGCGAATGCTTTGCCCGGCCTCTCAGATCCCGCAGCACCCACTCAGAGCTTACTGCTATCAAGTCTTCGTACGACATGCTGTCTGGGATGCCGTCCCCCAAGGTGTTCTCCGCATTTAACCAGCAGGCAAAGGCTGTGCTGCAGTGTGCAGGCTGGAGGGATGTGATGGTGGGCATGCACATTGGTGTCAGCAGGCGGTTGGGGGTGCCTGTCAATAAGGTGTGGGTGGACCTGTTGAGACAGGCAGTGCTGGATAGCTTCAACTGCGGCTACCACAGAGAAGACCCATATTGCCGCAATAGGAGAGAGTACCCCTTCATGGATTGGGAGCGGGCACTGCCCATTGGTGTGATGGATGACAAGTGGGTGTGATAGCACTGCTTTTAGAAACTGCAGCAGCATCTGACCACTTCCTGCAGTATGTATAGCAAAGTCTGGCTGTAGAAGTCACTTCGGATTTGGGCTATTTCTATTGGGCTGTGGGGCATGGGCCATGATGGTCCCATTTGTTATATACAGGAGAAAGGGTTGATGACATATATAGCTGGCAAGCTGGGTATTCATAGCTGGGTCACTATGAAAGTATGTGACAGCTGATTGTGGTGACTTGTCTGATGAGGAACTGGTGGAAGTTTCTATATGGGTACCTGCTCAGGTATCGCTCCTGGTTGGTGGTCTGAATTCCATAGCATTTGGTTGCATCCATCCAATGGTGTGCCCAGTCAGTCCAACCTTAAACGTATGTCTGTTTGTATATAGCAGAGCATGGGCACTTGTGATTCATAGCTACTGCTTTGAACAAGGTGTGGTGCACATGTGTACCAAGGAACCCAGAGTTTCGCCGCTTTGCTTTTTGTGGCCGTGTGTATTGCCTTTGAGTTGCTGGCACAGAAACCAATCCATTCTGTCAGGGTGAACAAGCAAATGCGGGCGGCCTGTAGAAGCATGATCTTTAGAGTGTGAGGTCATGTGATGGGTGTGCATCCCTCTGTCCCTCATCTCTTACAACCAGAGTAAAGTTAAGCCTGAATATAGTGTCCCCAGTGGCCATGATACTGAGTGAGACAAATGCTGCTGTTAAGGCAAATACAGATACATGATGGTGGGTATAACCATATGACTACCGTTTAAGATGTTTTGGGCTGCTGGTAGGCATGTCGGTATGTTGGCATGTTGTGGCAATGCGTGAGAGGTGCTTGTTATCTTACCATTTGCATTCGCTGTAAAAACCGGAGTTCAGCAATCACAGTGATGAAGGACAGGCTGATGGCTCTCCAACTCCATGGAGTTTGGTCTCGTATAACACAATGCATTGGTCCAGCTGGCTGACTCAACAGGCACGAAGTTAGGTGGTATATCTTGGCTGCTGCTTGTGTAGCAGTGAGACCTGCCCATGGCTTGCTTATGGCGACATATGTGGATTGTGCACAACGTGGTCTGTATGTCACGATATCTGGCTATGATATATAGTTGTTTCGTCGATTGCCAAGCACAGGAGGCACTGGAAGGTAAAGCAGGTAGGGAGCTTGGATCAACAGAGCAGCTTTCAGTAGAGATACTCCCACAGCTTGCACAAAATTGGAATGCAGTAGTGTCATTTGGCAAACCAATCCTCAATGATTGAGCAGCATGAAGCAATATTAAAGCATGAAGCAATGGCAAGCTACAAAGCACTACAGTTGTCACCCAAGCGCCGAAACTGCCGCCCTGGACTTCTGACTGACATGTTCACTTTTGCAACCCACAGCATCAGAGGAACAGCTCTAACATAATCCACTACCATCTGCGCTATTCACTGGGTGACCAATGTGTTGCTGTCCTAGGTAGCATAATCCATTACTTATTCCAGTACCGGCCAGGGTGGTTGGCCGGAATACAGCGGGGACGGATTGCGGTTAGTTGTCTTGTTAGCTCTCTGATCAGAACGCTCAAACAATGGCCCCGGATAGCTCAGCTGATGTGGAGGAGTTGCGCAACAAGATTGCTGCCCTACAGGTCCTGCACCGCGCTCCTGCCTATTTGATCCTATGTGCCTAGCTGTCACACCTGGGAAAGCTGCTTAATGCTGAGATAGAGTGGTTCCTGTCATGCTAGGCGGACCTGAAGCAGAAGGAAGCCTCCGCAGACCTCATATACCCCTACTCGGCCTCGTACAGTAAGACACGCATCTCCGACATCCTTCAAGCAACTGATGGTGGCAAGAATCTGGTAAGTTACATTTTAGGAATGGGCTCACGCTGCACATGACCATGAGTCCATAAGCACCAGCAGAAGCAGCGCAGTTCTGGCTGCCTACAGCTTCCTGCAGGGGCTGTACATGCATGCTATCCCTGAGTGCACAGTTCTTCTGCTTATCACCTTCAGCTGGTATGGGCACGTCTATTTATTTACCAGGGATGTGGGCCAGTTGCTTTATAAAGCCATGGAACTTACTTGTGGTTCTGCTGCAGGTGGGCAAGACCCTGCGCGTTGGTGGTTGGGTCAAGACAGGCAGGGAGGCTGGTGCAGGGGCCTTTGCTTTCCTCCAGATCAACGATGGCAGCTGCTTTGACAGCATCCAGGTACACAGCTACGTTGCTAAAGGAGGTCTCAGCAGCAGTTAGATACAGCCCACAGCCTTGAAGTTTCCGCGCATAAGCTGTTGTGCAGGCCAGCAAACAGCTGCAGTCAGGAGATGCGAAAGCAGCACAATGAGGACTGCTCCTTAAGGTGCTTTGTGCCAATTCATGGGATTGCTGGGCATGGCAGCAGATCGTATGTCAATCAGCAATGCTCAGCCATGTAGAAGGTTGCGCCACTGGTTGGGATGTTGCATGGTCGGGCTTGTATTGCAACAACAGGCGTGCATGCTTGTGGGGTCATGGACTAGTTTTATCTGGGGAGTGCTACGCAATACAACAGCAGTATTGATAGCCAGCTTCACGGGTTGAAATTGCGTAGGTTTCTGCTGGCTTGTTTGAGGATGTGATGGCCTTACACAAATTAAAAGTGCCTGCACTCACATGTAAAGCTCTGTCACCCCACTATCCAATCATTTAGCACGGTATGTTGCTCTGTACCTTGCTGTGCACAGGTCATGGTGACAAAGGAGCTTGCAGAGGAGGTTGGAGGGCTGAAGAAGGTGTGTCCTACAGGCACTGCAGTCCTGGTTGAGGGGGAGCTCACAGAGACACCAGAGGGCACCAAGCAGGTGGGGTCATAGCAGCACACAGCTCTAGGTCCTGGCAGGAGTTGTGACAAGGAGTGACCGGGCTATGCAGCCTATGTTTTGTCAGTCAGCTGCATTTGCGTTTACGCTTTCAGGAACGTTGGCATGCTCTTTGCAGGTTAGAACACAGGGTGGGGTAAAGCAGTTTGTCTTTGAAGGTCTAAGACCAGGATGTATATGAATCGGGGGACCCCGCTGCAGCATTGTTGATCGTGGGATCCAGACATCTTAGCTTGATAGTAGTGCTTACTGCAATGTGCTGTGAGTGAGCAGAATATGCTGGATTGAATAGGTCAGCTTCCAGTATGTGAAAGCGATGTATCTAGTTCCGCCTTTGATTGGTTCATGTCTCTTGTGGTTGCCAGGCTGTGGAGCTCAAAGCCACCAAGCTTGTGCATGTGGGCATATGTGATGCCTCCACTTACCCCATGGCTAAGAAGAAGCAGAGCATGGAGTTCCTGAGAGAGAAGTCACACCTCAGACCGCGCACAAACACCATTGGTGCTGTGGCACGCATCAGGAATGCCCTGGCATATGCTACCCACAGCTTCTTCCAGAGCAAGGGCTTCCTGTATGTGCACACTCCCATCATCACAGCCAGTGACTGCGAAGGTGCTGGTGAGATGTTCCAGGTGAGATCTCAGAAGTGGCTCACCATCACTCATTGCTTGTGTAAGCATCCTAAGTGTGTAGAAGACATGATTGTCAGGGAAAGAACTTGAGCCAGGCCATAATGATTTTAAAGCTGTTTAAAACTCACAATGGCAGTACATGTAAGGTATGAATGACTGTCGTGCCTTGTTTACACGAGACAAAATGGTGCTTTTGGCGATGGCGGGGAATGTCCCCGCTCCCTTCACGAGCTCACTGGTGTGGGAGGCTTAAATTGTTTCAACACAGGTTGAACGCCAAGCACCACATGCTGATCGCAGCTGCTTGTATGCGTATCTCCATAGGTTACGACCCTTCTAAACAAGTCAAAGGAGAATGGTTCTGGGCCAAGTGTCAGTGAGTCAGAGCTGCAGAAGCTCCGAGAAGCTGTGGCAGCTCAGGGCGAGAAGGTCAAGGAGGCCAAGACGGTGAGTTCCCTGCGGCCATGTAGAGGGCCAATAGCGGCTGATACACGAGAGCTTGTTCATGTCCAAGCAGGTTATCCATTTATGCATGGTGATTTATCACCACGGAGCCCAAAATGCTTTGCAAACTAGTCTCATGCATGATTGTCAATACCCAGCATGTTGAGGCGGGGTCTGCCTCAGTTAGCTAGATGTCCTGGGATGCTAGACCTGCAACGGGTTACACGATGAAGAAGGTGATATAGCAACTAATGCACAGTGTGCTAAGCGGACTCTCTATAAGGATCCTCAAGCATATTGTATGCGTCCCATCTGCAGGCAGCAGCTGCAGCCAAGGAAGACAAAGAGCTGAAGGCAGCATCCAAGGCAGAAGTCAGCACCCTACTGAGCCTTAAAAAGCAGCTAGAAGAAGCAGAGGCCAGGTGGGTTGAAAGGGAGTGAACAAGCGTCTTGCCTGATGCCGGATGTGTGTTCCAGCCCTTATGGGGCTAGCGCCGGCATCGCTTGCAGAGGGGAGCTGTTAGTGGCACCCATTGGACTGAATGTGTAACTCCAGCTAGTTCCAATGCAGCTCCCTGGGTATTATCAACCAGGGCCGCATGCATGTGCTCAACCCTGTGTGGGGTTAGGTCCAGCATCCCAGGTAGTAGGACCTGCTGGTAGCCCACTCATGACCCAACACATTACTTCAGCTTGGGTAAATGCAGCCCAGTGGCTGCCCCTAACACATTGTTGAAGTTTGTTCCACCTCCCTGTTTTTTGTGAGGGCTTGAGGTATAAGGCCTATGGCACTTTTTGCTATGGCCTATCATTAGAATGTTGAGAGTGTTGAACTGCATTGCCTGCATAAGTCACTAGTGAGCCTCTTTGTGCACCATATCCTGGAAGGGTCTGACACATGCTAAAAGTTTGTTCCTGCATCTGCAGTGCCTTGATGGTTGGCGGCATCAAGCGGCTCCCCAATGGCGAGATTGATTTCAAGGAGGACTTCTTCACGCGCCCGACCTATTTGACTGTATCAGGCCAGCTGCAGGTGAGGGGCCGATGACGATGGTGCCCATGAACATGTTGGAGCATGAGCATATCAATGTGGTTTCTCATCAACAACGGCTATGGCATGCATGTGCCCTACAATGTACAATGCGAAGCTGATGTGTGGAATAATTTGGGATTGTGGACGGCGTTGGACGCCTGCAGCAACCAAGCCTCTCCATGCCAGTGTTTTGCAGAGTTCTGAACGGTTTGCTGTCAAACTGTGATTACTGTTGCTGCTTGTAGGGTGAGTACTACGCCTCAGGCCTAAGCAACATCTACACCTTTGGCCCAACCTTCCGTGCAGAGGAGTCACACACCACGCGGCACTTGGCAGAGTTCTGGATGATTGAACCAGAGATGGCATTCTGCGAGCTAGAGGTACGTCCTAAGATGTCTTTGCAACTAGCTATGAAAAAGGGGACAGCTATGGCCTTCTTTGTTGCTTCTGGTGTGTAGTGGCAGTTCCCTGTACATTTGGAGGTGCTTATGGTCGGTTCCATGTTTTACTGTATTATTCTGATTTGCGTAGTGCCTTCTTGGAAGTCAGCATCTTTATCAATGCAGAGCATTCTTCGCTGCAAGGGACATTCATCACATCAGGCATGGTTCTGTGCAAGAACACACGGCATGACTGGGTTTAGCAATGTTCAGAAAACGATTGAGTGACTAGCATGCTGACTCCCTCGCACGCCTGCTCTGCAACTGCAGGATAACATGAAGTGTGCAGAAGACTATGTACGCTACTGCTGCCAATTCCTACTAGATCGGTGCCTCCCAGACCTTCAGTTCATGGAGAGCATGATCGACAAGACCTGCATAGAGAGGCTAAAGCACGTGGCCAGCCAGCCTTTTGCTCGCTGCAGCTACACAGAAGCCATTGAGATCCTGCAGAAGGCTGCAGCAGAGGGCAAGCAGTTTGTAGAAAAGGTAAGTGGTGCCTCTGTAGTCTCGACCCACTTGATAGAACTGGCCTCACACTCAGGCAGCAGCCTGCTAAAATGTTGAACTTCTACTCCTTTGCTCCAGAGCTTCATGTTCTTTTTTACATAGCCCTGGTCAGGTGTCGGACATGATGTGCATGCCACAAAGTTGAAGTTCGTGTGCAGCCTCCCCAGTGTGACATGAGGAACGTGCTTTCTCCTGCCTGTGGGCCCCGGAGATAACGCTTGCTTGACGGCCACATGGGTGTCAGCTAATTACCCTCAGTACTTCAAGCTTACTGTGTTTTCTTTTTCTCAGGACGTCACCTGGGGGATTGACCTAGCTACTGAGCATGAGCGGTACTTGAGTGAAGAGGTGTTCAAGATGCCAGTGATTGTGTACAACTACCCCAAGGATATCAAGGCCTTCTACATGAAGCTGAACACGGATGGCAAGACAGTGGCAGCAATGGACGTGCTGGTGCCCAAAGTGGGAGAGCTGATTGGTGGAAGCCAGAGGGAGGACAGGTGAGTATTGTAGTCCGGGGGGGTGGGGGGGGGGGGGGAGATTTTATGGAGGGGTTCTGCTGTTGTTTCTGGTTGCGAAAGGTGCAGGAGGGCGTTCAGCACTGAATATATTTGTAACGTAACAGTGCTTGGAGCCATGCTGCGGGTGCTGCCCGGCTGCAGATCTGTGGATTGACTTATCTCTGCATCATATAGCTGCGAAAATGAATTCCAAATGGTGCTACAAAGTCAAGAATGTCAGTACTGTAGCACACAAGGCCACACACGTTACGTGGGGTAGGTGTTTGGGACACTTTAGCAGCCATAGACCTGGTCTGTGTTCAGTGTAGACTTGTGAGGCTGCGGAGAAGTGCATGCAGAGGATCCACTGTACAGGCTTTGGCACAGCCACTTCCTAAGCAAAGTGGCTCCAAACAAACCTAGATTCGGCAAGTTATGAGAAGTAAAGGGCTTGAAAGTACTGCTGTATGTAATGAGTCCATCTATTAATCCCTGCTTGCAGGTTGGATGAGCTTGAAAAGCGCATCAAGGAGATGGACGTCGGCATTGATGAGGCATACATTGACCTGCGGAGGTATGGAAGTGTTCCGCACTCAGGATTCGGGCTTGGTTTTGAGCGCCTCATCCTGTTCGCTACTGGGCTGGAGAACATCCGGGATGTCATCCCCTTCCCACGTTGGCCAGGCAATGCTTCCTTTTAAGGTGTGGGTCCATTCAGCAAGGAGGGGGGCAGCAAGGTCTAGCTGGTTCTGCTGCTGCTGGGTCATGTTACTGAGACTGCTGGGCACCTTCAATCAAGACTTGTGTGGGAGGCAGTGTCTCTGGAAGTGTCTGCTGTGGGGCCATTGTCCCCATGCATGCATGTGTCGATTGCTTTGTTCTGGGCTGTCTATTGCTAGAGTGTAATGTATGTCCTCTGCTGCTCATAATCTGAGTGTCTGCATGAGGTGATGGGTTGGGTGCTTGTGTCTTGAGGCAGTCTGGGTATTCGCCTGTTGCGTGTGTTGACTTGATTGCTTTGTTTGGAGGGCCAAGCTTTGTAATTTATCCTGTAGGGCGGATGATTTAGAATCTGCAGCGATGATGAAAGCAGTTACATCGATCCCGGCTGCATGCCACTCTGTGGCTGCTTTCACCCAATCAAGCTAAAGCTGCGTATTGAACGCATCATGGTGATGCTATGTATACAGCAAGCAACCTGCAAATCCGCAACCATGCCTTGGTCGGTAACACCCGTCAGCAATTCATGTAGCTAGCTGGCTGGCACGCTGTCAGTCTGGTAACCTACGACCACTCCCAGCAACCAACACCATCTATACCAATTACCAATTACCAAATGGCCCCGTCAAAGCGGGGCGCCGGTGGGGGCAGCGCCACCCACAAGGAGCCAACTTAGGCTCCAACGGCATACTCAATCTCCTGTCCAAGCTCAAACAATGGCTGCCACCAGCCCACCCTAAATCCCTTGCTAGCCAATGTATACATACCTGAAGGGATCAGCAAGGCTGCAAGGTAGGTGACTGCTTGCCAATTCATCTTGCAACATACTTGAACACAGGAGCGTGTTACAGATGCCAAGCAAGCAACCAGCACACAGTCCAGAAGGGCATGTACACAGCCCAAAACATAGCATAGCTGCTCCACCTGCTTTCAAGCACCATCCACCACAGGCTGTTTGGTTGCAATGCAGATGCTACGTCATGACCACCTGCTAACCCCATCAGCATAATGAGTGCAGGGGGCGAACAAGAAAACAAAGACAACCACCTCAACACTTTCAGCTGACCTCCCCTCTGGTGATGCTGTACCTTCAACCTGATAGGGCCAGCCGCAGTTACTTCAGTACCAGCTGCTGAAGCTCCTGCGGACGAGCCTATTGCTGCTGTACTGCTGTCTGTAGCTTCAGCTGATGCAGCAGCCAGTGCAGGTGGTGCTGCAATCCCTGTAGCAGCCACAAGGGGCATGAGCACCAGGCACGTCACATATGCCAAGGCCCAGTTGAGGCATGCTACTGCCGCCATGACTGCTGCTGCAAAGCTCACAAGGATGACCTTCACTTGCAACCACCCCACATGGTTATTTTTGTGCATGAACCCCTGCTCTCCAGTCTTCTCGTTACTCTCTGCTATCTTGGGTGCTGCTGCCGACGCATATGCCCTATTCTTCCGGTCTAGGTAGCTGTGCCCAACCTCCACACCCACCATTAACAGGACCAGCAAGCTGCCACAGCCCCAACCCCACAGGTTCTGCTGCCAGACTCCTTCCCTCCCTTGTCCCGGCGAGAGCAGTAGCTGCTGCAGCTGTGCTAGTCCCCCTTTTTGGCTTGACACACCCGGAGATGCATGTAGCAACAAGCTTGGGCCAAGGCGGAGGCAGCCGCCCACAGCACAAGAGGCAAGATGGACCATGGCCACCAAGCTGAAGCTTCGGGTCCAACCAGGTCTTTTGTGATCATCGGAAGCATTAGGACCTTGTTGCAACCATATAGCCTTGATATGCTGGTTGGCAGCAGCTGCCTGCAGCAGTAAAAATGATGCAGAACAGGGCAAGTAATGGCCCAAAGTGTCGTCTGTCATGATGTGTGTATACATAATGATGGCATGTAACCAGGAACGACAACGGGAGCACCTGTACATATGATGTTGAGCATAGCACAAAAGCTCTACATCATGGCGGAGCAGATGTATCTGCAGGGAAGGATACCAGTGCAGATGTGCCATTAGATATGTATAACTTCAAAAGCCACCGGCGCTGCACGGCCGGAAAGCTGTGCAGTGATCTATCTCATATATAACTCCAAAAGCCTTCATGGAACCACCATGTCTCACAAGCGCCGACCCCCCTGGGTTGACATGCCATTAGCAGAGCGGACACCGCTGTAGGCTTAGTCAGGCCTCCTGACCCAACCTTGAGCTCCCCCCCCCCCCAAACCCAACTCCACCACTACGGCATTTACCATTCATCTCACCTGCACTACCAACGCGCCAATTAGCAGTACCAAAGGTACGATGTACCTCTCCACTGTCACAAAGTGTTGTGGCCCAGTCAGTAGGTATAGGAAGTAGCTGTGGTGGAAGCGTTCAATGAGCACACTGCAGCTCCGCATAGCATTCTCCAGCACCTCTCCTAGCTGCACAACGGCTGCTTGCAATGCCCAACCACTACCAGGCGCACCGTCTTCCCGAGTCACCAGGCGCATTGTTGCTGCATCTACTCCAAACTCCTTGAAGGGTGCATGTGCCCCTAGAGGTAACCCCCTTGCTTGCCTCCAGCTAAACTGGCCCGTGTAAATCACTTTACCCAGGTACTCCATGGCAGCTGCGAGCACCTTCTGTGCACTCCTGTTAGCTGAATAACCAAGTGTATGGAGCAAGGACCGAACAGCTCTCTCTATTGGTTGCAGTAGCTGCTGTTTGTACTGCTGGTGCTGCAAGAGCACAGGGGTGGTGGTCCAGTGCTTTGCGTAGTAATACAGGAGCCAGTAGGTGTCTAGCTTGGGTAGCTGGCCATCGTAGCCTTCTATGGATAGCTCGATGGCATTGTAACCAGGTTCTACTACCTCCAGGACAACTGCTTGCTGCATGACACCTGCCCTGATGAAGCTGACAGGATCATCAGATGAAGCTTCCTGTGGTCAATGCAGAGCATGTGCATGCTTCAGCGGAAAGTGCGAATGTGCCATGCACACAAAGGATGATGGTTTTGTGCTGATGACATGTACATCAGGAAGGTGCTGCCAGGCCAGATACCATAGAGCAAGAGGGCTAGTCTGGACTGGGTCCGGTCAACCCAATCTCCTTCTGTTGATGCTTGCAGGCATGTGGACTGATATGTGCTACGATGGGGTTCAGAGCCATGCGTGCGCAGATGCACATGCCTCTAATAATTCAGCTGATGTAGAAGACAGCTAGTAGCAACAAAGCAGCAGCTTGAAAGTGAGAGCACCAGTCGCTGGCAGCTTCACCCCGCAGAAGACCCCCCCACCTACCGCAGAAGTGTACTTATCCACCCATGCCTGTGTGGCCTCCACCTGCCCACAGCTGGCATCTGGTAACAGCCACACAAGGTCCTTGGCCAACCAGGTTACCCCTGACAAGTGCTTTAGTAGGGACAACCCCAGGGACAGCACCAGCTCAGCAACATCAGCATCATGTGCACCACCTGGTTAAGGAGGAACAGCATGTGTGCTTAGCCAGTGCCAAGACATTTCAGTAACATCTTAAAAGTACAACATGTCCTCCACAGGGCGTGTTACTATGTACGCATATAACGCGGCAGCGCTATCAGGGGAGTCGTTCATGAGTGCATGTGAAGGGTTTATTACATGCCATCACAAAGTATTGATCGAATGTCGCCTGCACAATAATGTCATCTGCATATCATTGCTTGCACCCTGGCTACACAGTTGCAATCGACTGGCGTCCAGGCACTTACCCTTGTGGTACTGTTGCATGTTGAGAGGGGTCACAAGCAGTATGGATTCCTTGCCATCACCACGGGGAGAAGGCAGAATGCTGTGCATATTGACACAGGATCTATTGTGCCAGCCACCATAGGGCCAGTCAACAGTGAAGACATGCTGGCTGACCTGCAAGCCCATGCTCTGAAGCATTAGCATCAGCTGGGGCTGGAAATCAGAGGTGCCGAAGAAGCTTGAGATATTTCCTGCAGCCTTGATGGCCTCGGCTATCTTGTCCGCTGAGTTAATCCTGCATCATTGCGGATCTGATCTGGAAGGACGGTTGAAAGCACTACAGTAACTTGGAGTGCGTTCAGGACGAACCTGATTGTTGGCCTAGCTGAGCCTGCCAGGAGAGCATTTTCATCGAAATGGTTGTTGCGTTCAAGCAGTGGAATGGCCACGTATCCACAGACGCCTAGAGCAACTAGAACAACAAAGATCGTCCCAGCCCACTGGACCAATAAGTCCAGCAGCTTGGCGAGAGGCTTGCTGTTGGGTTTCCCAGACATGACTGAGCACGTTTAACATGTCCAGCTTGTGCTTGGCAATGCGCAGACCCCTTCCAGAGAGGTACTCTTGTGAGCTACATCAAGCATGAAGCACGGACATTCTTACATCAGGGCTTCTAAGGCCCTACAAGTTCCCTGTATAATTTGGCATCAGCATGAAGAGAAGACGTATGCATTGTTGGCAAATGGCCGACTGTGACTGTCTGTGTAACTTGGAGTGACATTTTCATAGATGCTCCAGAAACCATTGGGACTGCAAAGCTCCACCATGTGCAACGAAGGGGTCATGCATGGAACTCTTAGGCAAAGTGATATATGATCATTCTCTTGCTTCCTTCCGAATGGCCTAAATAGAATTATTCGTAACCGCTGTCACATGGCAAGGCACCGGAAGGCACAATTCTGATCGGCTGCATGTAAAAACTGATTTGAAGGCCCCACGCGCTCTACCATCCAGTACAGCAACCTGCCCTTAACAAAAAACACGCCTCCCGCTAGCCAGACACCTGCACTGAGGACATCTGCACGACAGTACAGGTCCGACAGTAGACCCCAGTAATCTTGGACGAACAGAGGGTTATCAAGGACAGATATTCAACCAGATTCCCGGAGTACACAGCTACACAGTTCTGACTGCCCGTCTGTAGGTCCCGCTAGGGACCCATGGGCGACGGCTGTAGAGAAGGTATTGAAGCAGCCGCAGCAGCTCCGAAGTAGCAGAGGCCCTACTTGTGCCTGGCTGGGGTGTCCGTGTAACGGAGTCCAGCCATGGCTCTCATGGGGCGGCCACCACACCAGCAGCAGCCTGAGGAGAAGGTCAAGCTGGTGTGCAGCAAGGAGCCTTACAAGGACCCTGATTGGCCACGGAAAATGTAAGCAGCTTCGCCACGGTTTGTGTTTAGCTCTCGTGTAGCAGGACCGCGTATCATGCACTTAACTAGCCGTCGAATGCCTCAGCAAGCTGCTCATGCAGACCACGCTGAAGCTCATGCCTTGATCCTCCTGATTGTCCGTGCATGCTGGATCTGGAAGTCAGATTGTCTTTGAAATGCATGAGCTGCCAAAGGGCGCGTACCTTCTGACCTTGCTACACCTTAATGGGCAAAGTCCTATCTATGCAGAACTGACAGAGTTTTGTTGAATCCTGCAGCCAGCAAATCCGCTTTGGGCTGCAGACACCTCAAGAAATCATCCAAACAGGTGTGCTACATGTCTACGAGCGAAGCTTGTACAAGGTAAGACGGCTAGGGCCAAGCACTCATACAGCAGCACGTTGCCAGACACTGGCCTAACAGCAGCATCAGCTGCAGCAGCAGCACGGCCAGCAGCCGCACCACCAGCAGCAGCACCACCAGTAGCAGCACCACCAGTAGCAGCAGCATAGGTTCATTGCTGGCAGATCCTGAGGGAAAAGGGGGATCTGGAGGGTGGATGTCCTTCGGTCTCGGCACCGCCTCGCTTTGCCTATGGCAGCAGGAAGAGCATTCGCAGCAGGGAAAGCAGAAGGGAGGACAGCAGCAGTGGTAGCAAACAGCAGCAACAGCAGATCGTCAGATCATCAAGCGCCTCATCAGCAACACCTTTGAAGACACAGTAGAGTCCACACCCAAACAACCAGCAATTTTAGTTGGTGAGCGACATGTTCATTGTTGTGTAGGTGTTCCCGCAGCTATTCATCTCCTCCACCAGCAACCCAGTATGAGTTTGAGTGGGCATGCATGACATAGACTACGCAGCGTTGTGGTGTTAACTTGTGGGGTCACTGCACTCGTCGCTTGGCTTTGGTAGGATTACAGAGTCGTTGTTGGCCCATCACATACAGGCTCGCACATGTGTACTGAATTTCTGCTTGTTTGTATGCAGATGCCTGAGCGTGTGCCTGCGGCCAGTGGCGTGCTAGACAGGAGGCTGGTAAGTCCTGGGGAAGGGGTTGACTAGGAACATGTCATTTGCACCAAATGGAGCAGGAGCTAAATCTGACAGATTGAGTACTCTCCTTAAGGCACAGATAGGGCTGCATTCTGTCGTACAGAGGCTGAGAAGCCTTTCACACCCTACGGTTGCCATCATGAACAGTACCAGGCAGGGGGCTGTGTTCTGTAGAGTCGGTTTGTTTGTGTTATGCTGAAAGGGCTAGTACCGTAGGTAGGCAGAGTACAAGATCTCTACTGGAAGCGTTGTCAAGGGCAGTGAACAGATAAATACAGCTCGATAGAGAAAATTGACAGTTTTCGATGCCAGTGGTGGCAGATTGGATTGCTACACTGTGGATGCTGTGTTTGTGATAGCCAACCTAACGTAGCAATGGCTGCCACGCCTCCACCTGCAGGGCATCAGTAACAAGGCTGCTGTCTGTGAGACCTGTGGTCAGAAGCTGGCAGACTGTGCTGGTCACTTTGGTTACATCAAGCTGGAGCTGCCTGTCTTTCACATTGGCTACATGAAGAACACGGTGCAGCTGCTGCAGTGCATCTGCAAGACCTGCAGCAGGGTGCTCATCGCAGATGAGGAGCGCAGGAAGTGGCTCAGGTGGGCTTGCGTGAGGGGTTTAGGGTATAAGGGTTTGTGGGCAGGGTATAAGCAGCACGTTTAGGTGGCAGAGGATATATGGTCCTGGGACAGTATATCCATGGCCAGTGTCTAGACGAGGTCCAGGCTCCTCTAGAAACACCACAGTATAGGTAGTGGCGTGTGGCAAGTGTGAGTGGCCAATCTTGAGTACCAAAGGGGGATTGGAGTCACTGTGTGGGTTGGGATTTGAGGGCATGCAAATCAGTATGTCATAAGGGAAAGTAGTAGGGGGCAGGGCCTATGGTATTTCAATACTGTGACACTTAGCATATTTGTAAAGCACAATCCTCTTTCTTTGACTTGCACCAGCCTTTCCACCAGATGTTAGCACATTGAGCTAGTACATAGCTTAGCTGTGACAACAACACATCACAGTCGTGTTATATCATGACTTGGTGCAGGCTGTGATATATACCTTGGTGCAATAGTGATGTATGCAGCTGCCTCTGTCTTTGTACCTCACAGGAAGTTCCGCAACCCTCGGCTGGAGCGTGTGCCTCGTGAGAAGCTGTTCAAGAAGCTGATTGACATCTGCAAGCGCTGCCGCACCTGCCCCTACTGTGGTGGCTACAATGGGGTGGTGAAGAAGGCCACGGGCAGCTTGAAGATCATCCATGAGCGCTACAGCAAGAACCCGGGGGCACATCAGTCCAAGGTGGAGGCAATGGATCTGGCACTGTCTGCTAATGAGGGCATGAGGACACATCTCACCAAGTAAGATGAACGGGGGAGGGGGGGTGGGTAAGGGTGGGGTAAGGGTGGGGAGTTGGTGGATGCAGTAAGAACATGAGTAATGGTGGACTCTATGGAAAAATAGTAACTATGCTGCACAGTTCAACCCGCTTGCTTCATGCAGTGCAACGCTGGCGGCACCTTACAGTTGTTTTTCATGCAAGGTAGAATAGGGACCTGTTTGTATGTGCTGCACAAGGAGGTTCATTAAACAGCAAATTGTACGTTATGTGTTGAGATGGTGAGCAGGTTTGTCAGAGGCTGATGGAATGTGGGGGAGGAAATCCTTCCAAGCACAGGACAGAGGGGAAGCTGTGACGCTTGGGTTGGTGGGTTAAAAGAAGAATGGCAGGGGAGGACAGTTATTGCGGGGAATATTCCCGGAGGGGTGAAGTGCTATCTTCGCAGTGGTGCTGGTGTGCTTGTAACCGTGGACCCCCTGCTTCAGCAACCTCAACAGAAACCAAAGGGAATGCACCATTGCATATGGATCTTGTTTCTGTGGCCTGTAGCTTACCAAGCTGCTCCTTGTACATTTGGCATATGTTGTTGGCAGGCTCGCTGATGACCTGCACCCTCTACGTGCTGTGGAGCTGTTTGAGGCCATCATCCCTGAGGATATTGATGTGCTGGACATAGGGTGCAGGCCGGAGGACCTCATCTGCAGGGTGCTGGCGGTACCACCTGTGGCAATCAGACCCAGTGTGGAGATGGATGGGGCCAGTAATGAGGATGATATCACCATGAAGCTCATGGTGAGGGGGTGGGGGTGGCGGAGGTATCAAGGGGGACTAAGGGAAGGGGAGGGAGCAGGGGGTGGGGTGGGGAGGGGAAGCCAGGGGGTGGCTGCAGCAGGGACGAATGGAGGCTAAGGAAAGGGGATGGAGCAGGGAAGGTTGAGGGCATTGTACAGGGATATAATCATTACTATGTTGCTCTTGAGTGTTGTAGGGTTAGGCCATTGGTCACTTGAAGAGAAGGAAACGCAGACCATCCTTCAAAATGACTCTAGCCGGACGGGGAAAGATTGGGCACAAGCACCTCGAGGCAGGCTTTTCTGGAGAAAACCCCTTCCCTGGCACAGTATTTTCTTGAGTCCTTGCACATCCTGAGCTGTACTGCAGTCTCATGTACCATTTCTGTGCTCCACCCCCTCCCCTCTGTGCTGCAGCAAATCATTGAGCTGAACAATGTGCTGCGCCAAGGTCTGAGTCGAGGGCTGCCCATTGCCACCTTGATGGAGAACTGGGACTTCTTACAGGTGCAGGTGGCTCAGCTCATCAACAGCGACCTGCCAGGAGTCACCATGCAGAACCAGCAGGGCCGCCCCCCTAGGTAGGAGGGAGCATCAGGGGTACATCACTTGCGCAGAGGGTTTAGGGTTGCCTGTCTAGATGGCTGCCTCCTCTTGCCATTTCTTGGGCGGGGGGCGGGGGGGCACGGTGGGGGTTGGAGAAGCTGGACTCGGGACATAATATGTAGCAGTGGAGGACTAAGAGTGGAAATATGGTTCAGGGGCATTGAGTTGGGGAAAATCCGAAAGTCCAAAACTGACATTTGAAGTTGCCTGGGCGCCTCAAACCCAGGCATGGCCTCAGGTCAAGTGTGTGGTCTGTAGGATGGGGCTCTGCTAAGCCAGAGGTGATTGAGCTGCTGCCAGGGGACAGATTGTGATGCTGCTGGCTCATGAGGGTGGCTTCTGGAGAAGGGGAGGATCTGTTGGAAGTGTGAGCTTGGCATGGTCATGATGGCGCTCTGAAGGGCGTCAGCAGTTGACATGAGATCACAACAGCAACTCTGCAGGAAGGAGGTTTAACGTGCTGTGCTCTGCAATGGACTTTCCCATGAATAAAATCTCCACAAGCTTTTGGCAGAGTAGTCTGGAGTATGTTATTGCCTCTTTGCAAATGCTATACAGTATCAGTGCGATGACATCTTCTTGCCTTAAGCTTGTGTGTGTTTAGGACAGAAACATTACATGCAGGCTCTTTACAACATCAGTAGATATTGGCCTTCATGTTCTGGTTCGCTGGTGTGTTGCAGGGGTTTTGTGCAGCGACTGAAGGGCAAGCAGGGGCGCTTTCGTGGCAACCTGTCAGGCAAACGTGTGGACTTCAGCGCACGTACTGTGATCAGTCCAGACCCTAACCTGGCAATCCACCAGGTATGCAGATGCGTTACATGCAATTGCTGGATCCAGCCCAACATTATTGGTCGTTTATATATGCGTCAAGGGTGCACTGCCTGGCTGGCAATGGCATCAGCATCTCTGTAGACCACGACGTCAGACAACGCTAGTGCACATATGGTGCCCGTACCTGAGCCAGGGGGAGCAGGAGGCCCTGTTTGTAAAGGTGCTTATACCTGCTTATACCTGCTTTATTGCGCTTTCAACTTCCTGAAGGTCATTGAAGCATGCTTTATAGTGTCTATACTGCAAACAGCACAAGAAGTAACATGTCATCAATGTGGCCTTTACCTCCTCTGCCTTGCTCTGTTTATCCCGTACATGCTGAGAAGAGAGCATCTGCCACCAATGCAAGGTTATTCATGGCCTTGCTCTGATATGCTATCTGAGCTTTGGACAATACCTATTGCTGCAATTGTCACTAGGATCATTGCAGGCAACCTTGCTTCAAGTGCCAGCTAAACCCCTTTGCTTCTGCGTCCCCTAGGTGTGTGTCCCCCAGCACATGGCCACCACACTGACCTACCCTGAGAAGATTACAGAGTACAACCTGGCTCTGATGAAGCAGCGTGTGCTGAATGGCACCAGCACCTGGCCAGGGGCAAACTTTGTGGACATCAACGATGGGATCAGGATCTGGCTGAGGGATGAGAAGATACGCAGGAAGTACGCCAACGAGCTCAAGGTATGGCGGGGGCCAGGGTGATGCTGGGGGAGGTGGCGAAAGTATAAGGTGTTGGATGGAAAAGGTGCCAGAGGGGAACGCAGAAGATCAGCATGATCTCATGGATGCCGCAATTGTAGCTGCTACTTCTGTTGGATTTGGGTACTTTATGGCAGATGGTCATCGGGCGATGTGTTTGCCCTTCTGGCGATCGTTGCTGCTTAGCTGTGGTGAGCAAGCTGGCTTGTCCGGCACTGCTTGGTGCTGATGAGGCAGCTTGCTACCCACTTGGTAGTCCTCTACATTATAACTACTATCGCCTGCAATAATCTACACTATATCACACAATCTACACAATATTGCCTGCTATATCTACACTATAACTACTATTGCCTGCAAGCCAGCTGTGGGTCCGTCTGGAGAGCCCTTAACAAGCAAGTCTGCTTGCTGGCTGTGTTGCGTACGGCAGGTGGGGGACATTGTGGAGCGTCACTTGCAGGATGGTGACATGGTGCTGTTCAACCGTCAGCCCAGTTTGCATCGCATCTCCATCATGGCCTTCCGGGCTGTGGTGCGGCCTGGGAGGACACTGCGCTTCAATGAGTGCTGCTGCAGCCCCTTCAATGCAGATTTTGACGGAGACGAGATGAACCTGCACTTGCCACAGGTGCGGGTAGATGCCAGGTGGCAAACTGAAGCGGGGGATCAGTCAGGCAGGCGAAAATCCTACACCCTAAACCCTAGTACAGAGCAACGGGATGCAGCAGGAGCAGTGGTGGACGAGTTCCAGGGGGATGTTTTCATGTGTGCATGTTGCAAATGGGTTGTGGCATACGTGTCAGCACAATGAACTTGTCGAGATAGAAGCTGTACTGCACTGCAAGCCTCTGCAGCACTTGTGCAGGTTCTGATGTTCATCAGTTCAGGCTGTTGCTGTTAAAAGGCGTCTTGTGACATATCATGACAGGTTACAGCAAAAGTGCCATAGGCCCGGCACTTGATCTGTACAAAGTAGTGAGGTGAACATGGCAAGTGATCTTTTAGGGAGAGCTGGTACAAGGAAGCAATCATATCGTGGGCTCAACATTGCGCACATGTCATCTGTCCCTAGCCATGGAAGCCCAGGAGGTTGCAAGCTACCTGTGTTGCAGTGTCATAGTCGTGTTTTGACTGAAGTTTAGCTGTTTGTCTGTGTATACCTCCGGGTCTCGCTCACAAAGTCTCTGTGTCTGCTGCTTGTTGGGACGTGTCCTGTGCCAGTGTAGCTACGTATGTTGCTAAAGCTTGCTTGGTGATGCCGCTGTTCCTGCAGACGGAGGAAGCTCGTGCTGAGGCCCTGACCCTGATGAGCAGCGTGCGGAACCTGTGCACCCCCAAGAACGGCGAGATCATGATCTCAGCCACACAGGATTTCCTGACCTTCGCCTTCATCATCACCAGCAAGGACCGGTTCCTCACACGGTCACAGATGTGCCAGCTGCTGGCTGCTGCTGGGGATGCTATGGACGAGGTGGACCTGCCGCCCCCCAGCATTTTCAAGCCGCTGGAGCTGTGGACTGGGAAGCAGCTTTTCAGTTGCCTGGTGCGGCCTAATGCACGGACCAAGTGAGTCGCAGCAGATGGGGGTGGGACCTGGCATGATGTGCGGATCTGGGCATGAAATGGTTTGGTCTGCGTGAGGTTGTGCGTGGGCATGTCGCTTAACTGCTTGTTCGAGACGATGGTTGTTTGTACCCTGCTAATTGGGCCAGTGTTGTCAAGTTATAGGTTTGGCACAAGTCTCATGGCTGGTATGGGTCAGGGATTGGTATTGTATATAGCATACAAGAAGGAGCGGAATTACATGATGATACCACTGAAGTACACAAACCCACTTATGTACAGAAGAAGTGCAAGCAATGCATTGGGCTTACTCTGTTTTTGATTTGAACCAGGATCTTTGTGAACCTGGAGCTGGCAGAGCGTGAATACAGCAAGAAGGGGGAGCATATGTGCTGCAAGGACGGCTATGTGGCCTTTCTCAACGGAGAGCTGATCTGTGGGAGGCTAGGAAAGGTGGGTCTGCAGTGGGAGTCGGAGGGAACCCCTGCTTGGGCCTGGGATCGAGCACGGCGGCAGCAGGGAGGGAGGGGCTTTAAGCTCTGGTCGCAGGTTTAAGAAGTGATTCCGGACAATCCTGCATAAGTATCCAGAGCTGTTGATATGCAGTTGGCATATCGGTAAGTTGGCTTTGCACTTTATGCAAGGAGTAAAGGAGGGATCATATGTTCCTTACACTATGTAATGTGTGTCATCGTCTAAGTTTCATTGGTTGCAGTTTGTCTTCCCAAGCAGGTTACTGGCTACTCGTAACCAAGGCTCTCATGCCTTTCCACTTTGCAGTTTCCACTTCAAAGTTGGCATGTGTAGCTTGCCGACCATCCGCCCACACGCTGACAGTCCACCATGACTGTAGCTGCTTACCAAGGCTCTTGCTGCTCTTGTCCTCCTGCAGGTGGTGTTGGGTGGGAACAAGGCTGGCTTGTTTGCCACCCTTGCTGCTGACTTCAGCCCAGAGGTGTCAGCAGCATGTATGATGCGGTTGGCAAAGATGGCGGCACGGACCATGGGGGACCTGGGCTTCAGCATTGGCATTGATGATGTGACGCCAGCAGACAAGCTGCAGCGTGCCAAGACAGCGACTGTACAGGATGGGTACAACACGGTGCAGCAGTACATCAAGGAGTTTCAGAAGGTAGGGGGAGTGTAAGGGCAAAAAGGAGTGAAGTGAGGGCTCGGAGGAGGAATAGGGGAATAGGGTGGGATGAGAGGGGAAGTGGCGGATCGGGGAGGGGGTGGGTCGCTAAGAGGCAGTTGCAACGGGGGAAGGGAGTGGGGAGAGTGGGAGGAACTCAAGATGTACGCAGGAATCGGTAAAGGGAAGGGGACACTTGGCGAATTGAGAGTGGATGGGGGTTGGGGAAGAGACATTGTCTGTGGATGATGAGGGAAGGGGGCCAGGAGAATAGGAGGGAGGGAAAACAGGTTGATTGGGGGCCCAGCAAGGGGTGGACTGGGCACGGGGAGGGGGCGCTGGGCTGGCGGACTGAGGGTGCAAGGGAGGGGGTGCGGGAGGAGGGGACCTGAAAGGGGATAGGGAAGATTGGGGTTAAGGGAGGCAGGCAGGGGGGCTAAGCGGGCAGACAGATACCTGCAGGGTAGGACCAAGTGGGAACAGGCAGTTTGTAAGGGAGGTTAGCAAGCAGACTAGGGCAGGTAGTTAATAATGGAATTGCTGGTGTGTGACGGAGCTCTACACAATCTTGGCAGGGAATTGAAGGGAAGACTTTATCTGGGGCTGCATATGAATTGGTAGGTGGCGCTCACTTGGCTAAGCAGATGTAGCATAGTCCACACGTTTTGCAGTCATTGATGCGTCAGATGTACTGCCCATCCCCCTCCATACAGGGTGTTCTTCAGTTGCAGCCAGGTTGCACAGCAGAGCAGTCCTTGGAGGCCTCAGTGTCTGGTGTGCTCAACCAGATTCGTGAGACTGCTGGGCGTGTGTGTATGGAGACCCTGGCGCTGCACAACGCCCCCCTTATCATGAGTCAGTGCGGTAGTAAGGGTAGTCCCATCAACATTGCGCAGATGGTGGCGTGCGTGGGGCAGCAGAGTGTGGGGGGCAAGCGCTGCTTTGATGGCTTCAAGCAGCGCACACTGCCACACTTCCCCAGGGGGGACAAGACGCCTGAGGGTAAGAGCAGGGAGGGAACGTGGCTGGATGTGTGCACGTCTGGACTGGAGCTATAAACTGTCTCCATCTGTTGCTGTCCCTGTTGCTGTGAGTGTGGCATTGCAATAGATCATTGCCTGCTGGTGGGCTTGGCCCTCTTTGAGAAATCTTGGTGGTGCCAGTTAGGCAGCAGACCCGAGCCTTTGCCGCAACAAGGCGGGATTGGAGGCTGTTTCATCAGGCAGGAGGGATTCCTGTGTAATTTCCTGGCGCTAATGAAGGCAAGAGAGGTAGCACTGGTGCAATAAGTATTGACACCTTTGGAAATAGATGGGTTGGTACCCAGTACAGCCAGTGCCGACCACCAAGCACCTAGTTAGGACCACTCACTTTTGAAATTATTTGCTAAAAGCATCCACTCGGCCAGTCTAGACTCAGGGAACAGAAGTCACATGTTACAGAACAAAGATCTGGCAGTGCTACGCCTATGACATTCACTTTGCTATACATTGACAACCCATGTCTCGTTGTCAACTGATCTCATTCACACACAGGCAAGGGCTTTGTGGCCAACTCCTTCTACAGTGGGCTGACTCCATCAGAGTTCTTCTTCCATACCATGGCTGGGCGTGAGGGGCTGGTGGATACTGCCGTGAAGACTGCTGAGACGGGCTACATGAGCCGTAGGCTGATGAAGGTGAGGGGCCACAGATGGAAGGAGGGCAGATGGGGGAAGGGACACATGCTTTTCCTGGGTACGGTGGGGCCAGATGCGATGGTTGCGTAGGTAGGCATCTGAGCCAAGGACTTGCTCTTGTTGGATTTGCAAGGGCTTTTCCTCATGTCAGAATGGAGACTGACAAAAAGTTGGATGCTACTGCCAACTGGCATATCAAACATCTCGTCGTCATAGGATAGACATGTTGCCTCCCTTTGAAAGCTGCTGCCGTGACTGATGGTGCAACAAGTAATTGCATTGCTCCTTCTCACAATTGTTATTGGAAAGAAAGGGAATGTAAATCTCCTTGCCGCTGAATTTGTGAAAGTCAACCCCCAAGCGTTGCATATCTTCTGGAGCTGTGAAAGGGGATGATGTAACCATGCACAGCCTCTGTCCATAGTTCCTTCAGCATCACTGCAGGTTGGAATGACTCATCACATAGTGCTAGCTTGCAGGTTGACATCTCCTCTCAGACCTGCCATGATATCTGGTTGCACCCAGCGCATGTATGGTTTTCCTGTGGTGCAGGCACTGGAGGACTTGTACGTGCACTATGACAACACCGTGCGTAACGCTGCGGGCGGCATTGTGCAGTTCACATACGGAGATGATGGCATGGACCCCGTCACCATGGAGGGCGGCAACGGGGCACCACTGGACCTCAACAGAACACTGGCAAAGGTGAGGGGAGGCCAACCTGAATCTATAAACCCGCTTGTTGCTTTTGTCACTATGTCATATCAATGGAAGGTTGGCATTGGGACATGAAGGAGGTTGATCGTGTCAAAGCAGCAATACCTCGGGACCATGACTGGAAGCGCTATATTCGATTCAAGGCGTGAAGCAGCTGGTAATTGAGAAGCATTTGCCTGTCGTCCTTTGTCCAAGCTGTCTGATCGTAACGACCTTGCATTGTTGAAGGAAGTGTTTTCTGTTGGTGAGGTATTCTTGGAGGTCCCTTGCACCCAATGTGCCATTGACAAATGGCATGTGTCCCATTGTAACGGCTGATAAACCGCCTCCTGATGCTGGTGCTGCTGTGTAGGTACATGCAGTCCTGTCCCACTACCGGGGTCCTGGTGGTGTCCCTCCAGCAGTAGCGCTGCCAGCACAGCTGCGGCAGGGGGTGGTGGCAGCACTGTCTCGCCCAGAGCTGGCTCCTGGGAGCACCTGGTGCAGTGATGCCTTCAAGGAGGGGCTCAAGCAGTTCCTGGACAAGCTGGTAAGGGCCAGGTTAAACTCCGCTTAAGGTGCCAAACGTACCTAACCGGAGGGTCCGGACCCCACGTTACGTTTGGGCACTGAACGGAGCGTGTTGGGGAACACTGTTTTTGTCATATACATCTACTTTAGTATTCAGTACGAGTCTCCTGGGAGCCTAAAGGTAACTGTGGCCAAACCTGGCCAACTATAACCCGGCCTTAAGGCCTACCAATTGCTGTCTTCCAAGAAATGACTTGCAGCAGCACCAGTGCTGTAGAAAAGTGGGTCTAAAGGCAGAGCCATATTTGGTCAGGGTGGATGCATTTTTATGGGTGTGCATGCAGTATTGAATAACAAAGAAGAAAGGATAAGCTGAAAGTTGCATGTTCATTCCAAAGAGATGGATGGCATGCTGAAATATGCTGACACCCTTACCGCCCCTTACGAGAGTTCAGGGGTGCATCATGTGCTTGAGAAGCTATTTGCTGCGCCCTTGCTTCTGCCATGGCTTAGGTGTCCAAGTATGAAGCTTCTCGGATGCGGCTGGGGCTGCTGTTAGATGAGCGGGGCCCACCTGTGTTGGAGTATGTGGCGGGGCTAGATGGGATCAACCCCCTGCAGCTGAAGACCTTTGTGCAGCGGTGCTTGGCCAAGTATGACATCAAGCGCATTGACCCAGGTGAGTGGGCTGAGACATTCTAGCTAGCTGCATAGCAGCACATTTCCCTGCTGGCTGTGGTGTATCTTGGTGATGGTAGCACTTTTCTGGCTTATGTGCTGCCATCAGCTCTCTGGAGATTTGAAGTGCTGGATGGGTGGTAGTTCAGCGGTTGACTTGGTGCCAGCCACATGTGAGTGGGCTGCTGCCCCTAGTAATGTGTGCGTCTGCAACATCTTTTATGGCTATGTGGTTTATTGGTCAAGACGTGATGGATCTAGGACCTCTATCTGCCCCTGATGTGATCGGAAGATGCTGTCATTTAATAGCATAAGTTGTATGGCAGCGATATTTGGTGTTTGCAGGCCTCGGGCAGTCATCTCATACAATCTTGTACGTGCACTATGACAACACCGTGCGTAAATTAACGCTGCAGGCGGCATTGTGCAGTTCACATACGGAGACGATGGCATGGACCTTTTGCAATGGTTGCCAGCCCTAAACCCAGGCAGTCTTTTCTTGTCAGTGGAATCGATGTGTGCTTCCCTCCTGCAGGTTCCACTGTGGGTGCTGTGGGTGCTCAGAGCATTGGTGAGCCTGGAACGCAGATGACGCTGAAGACGTTCCATTTTGCTGGTGTGGCTAGCATGAACGTGACCTTGGGAGTGCCTCGTATTAAGGAGATCATTAACGGTGCCAAGAACATCAGCACACCTATCATGAAGGTATGAGTTACAGAGATGCAAGAGACTACGGGACATTGGAAGGGGCTGGGAGGTGCTGGAATAATAACAAAGCACCTCTAAAAGAGAGAACCGCAATTGCAAACCTGCATGAGATGGTAGCTTCTACAGCAGCGAAGACTATTGCACATGGAGATCATGGAGACCTTGCTGTCAGGCCATTTGCCTGTTTCATGTCCAAAGGTCGTTGTGTCTGATTTTCATGCAGCGTCAAGATGCTGCATGCCACCAATTGGACCTACAGCAGCCCTGGGTATAATGCTTATTCATTGGGCACGTTCACATAATTTGTGTTGTGACTTGTGCTCTGGCTGCCTGCAGGTGTTTCTGGAGGTGGACAATGATGTTAAGGCAGCACGCATTGTGAAGGGACGGCTGGAGCGCACCACACTGGGCCAGGTGGCAGCCAGCATGGCCATCAACCTACGGCCAGGTGAGCAGTCACATAGGAAGAACATCTCCGGACCAAGGCTGGCTGATATCACATCTTTTTGGCGGCCGTTTGGTCTGGTTGGCGTACTGGTATGGAGCGGCGCAGTATCGATCGGCTTCATCTCCTCCTATGGCCACAGATGTTTAAGAACAGCAGGCAAAGGATGTGCGGAGTTCTACAGCTTTGTACATGCGCAGCTGTCTGTTTATGGACCTTTGGTCTGCTGCTGTCCACGTGGTGTTTGTGAAACAGTGGTTGTGTCCTTGCAACAGCAGCCTTGACTCCCCTCTTAACATTTAAGGTCTAGACGCTGCATCTGAGGGTCCTTTGCCACAGGCCGGTGGCTACTGAAGCTGAAAAATCGCACTTGTTGGGCTGAAACCATGTGGTTGTCCCAGTGGCATCAGATAGAGGGCGGTGATTTGAAACATGCATCATGGACCACCTATCAAACTCTGCCTCTTATAGTGAAGGGCTATTATTTATCTACCCGGCCCGGCCTCTTGTCAACGCTACACTCTTATAGGGGAGGGCTGTGGTGACATTCAGGGGCGGGACCTCCTGATTGCTGATGGAGCTATGTGCAGAGCATGCCAGGCTTATTGTCTTGTATTGTATTACTGCCCACTTGTTAGTTCGTAGGTTTCTTGAATGCTAGTAAGGATTGGACCAAGCCTGCTGCTCTTGCTTGTTCAATGCATGCAGGTGACCATGGTGCAGGCGAGGCTGCCATCTACATCCGGTTGGACATGGCTGCCATTGATGCGCTGCAGCTGCATGTGGATGCCACCAGCGTCAAGTGGTCCATTGTGGAGCATCCCAAGCTCAAGCTGAAGGCAGAGCATGTGCGGGTGCACACCATAGATCAGGTGAATGTTGAGACAAGGGCTGCTGTGGGTGGTAGCGGGAATGCAATAGTTACGCTGTGTGTGTTGGACTTACATGGCTGATGCCCAATGTCAATCGGTCCTGTTGCAGCGGATGATGGAGTGGCTGCTTGGCCTGCATGGCCTTCGTGCTGCCGGGTAGAAGGGAGCCTGGGGCCGACTCCTATATTCCAACTCCTTGATATGAACATGGCCAAAACATCTCATTACAGGCTGTGCCCCAGCTTTTTTTGTTGGCTTGTGCGGTACTCTGCACTTTCTGCTACTCTTGGTACAACTGGTTTTTTAGGAGATGGCCATGGGGCATAGATAATGCAGGGAGTTTCCCAAGGGCTTGTCTGCTGCCTTGCACTCCTTATCACCTTCACTGTTAGGGATAGAACCGGTGTTTCAGGAGATGAGCATGGGCCTGACTGAGGCATGTTTTGTGGCTTTGTGGCTGTGCAGGTGGTTGTCCTTCCCCCTGATGGCAGCAAGGCTAGCATGTACTTTGTGCTGGAGCAGCTCATGGGTCAACTGCCAAAGGTAAGCCTGGAGCGGATGGGGGGATGTTTTGGAGACTTGGTTTGTGTGGGAGATGGGTTTGTTGAGGCAAATGCACTGCAGAGAACAGTTTTGACAGTCTTCATGTGCCTGATCAACATGCTTGAGGTATGGTTCGGCACCCTTTTGCTGGGCAGATTTGCCATGCATGTAAGGAGTTTCTCAGGCACCTGTGCTCAAGGAGTCGTGAGCTAACGCAGCAGGCTGGAGGGGGAAGAGAGCTTCAATCATGATTTACACGTACACCACTGGGTGATGATGGATTTGCTGGCACATGCTGCTTGTACAGCCTTGAGAGACCTACTTTGGCTTGTGGTGCAGGTGATTGTTCAAGGCATCAAGACAGTGGAGCGGGCAGTGATCAATCAAAACAAGGATAAGACATATGGCCTGCTGGTGGAGGGGACTGACTTGCAGGTGAGGGGAAGTGCCTGGGGGTGCGTGGGGGGGGGGGGGTTGGATTGGGTAAGTTAAACGGAGGTACTAGCGCAGGTTGGCAAATGGATGAAGCAAGGGGTTGCGGAAAGTCCTTTTCTGCGTGATATTTTATTTCGATCTGCAAAGCAGTGCAAACTTGCAAGTAGAGGGAGCTTCTGGGCTTGGGCTAGCTAGGGGCTGCAGTGGAAGCTTATTACTTCACTTGAAGCATGGCAAGATTACAGTAGCAGACTGCTGATTGTATCCTGGCCCACTCTGTGTATCGGCCGGGTTGTGTCTGTCTTCTATGCTGCTACAAGATTGGCCCATGAGATTACCTGGAGCAATTAAGGGCACACCTAAATACCTCTTTTTGCGGCCTCTCTTGTTCTTATCAAACACCCTGTTATGTTTCTTCTGTCCAGGCTGTGTTGGGTACCCTGGGTGTCAAGGGCAAAACGACCACTACCAACCACATTGCTGAGATTGAGAGATACCTGGGCATTGAGGCGGCACGCAGCTGTATCATGAGTGAGATCAAGTACACCATGGGGTCTCATGGCATGAGCATTGATGACAGGCACACCATGCTGCTGGCAGACTGCATGACATACAAGGTACCAGAGGGCGGGGGGGGGGGGGCTTGGTGTGAGTTAAAGGTTGGCTTGATTTGTTGCCCCTGCATGGACTGTACAGCAACTTCTATTTGGAGAAAGGTGGTTGTGAAATGTAGCTTCTGCTGTTTTTATGTAGTGCCTGATGGCGGCCTTGCTCCTGGTTGTAGACCCTTGTTTAGGCCTGAAACAAGTGGCATCTGATACGCAGAGTGACTGCTGAGTTACCAATGGCTCTTCTCCTGTATACAAGTGTTCCTGCCGTTTGAACCTGGACTCATCTTCACTGGGTGTGTCTTGATGCTGAGATCGTCCTGGTCTGTTCTTTGCTCTTATCTGGCAGGGTGAGGTGCTGGGCATTACACGCTTCGGCATTGCCAAGATGAAGGACTCAGTGCTGCACACGGCCTCCTTTGAGAAGACTGCTGACCACTTGTTTGATGCTGCGATCCATGGGCGGGTGGATGATGTGGTGGGGGTGAGTGAGAGCATCATCATGGGCATCCCTATGCCTACGGGGACTGGGCTTTTCAAGCTGCTGCAGGACGTGGGGCCTATGGAGCAGCAGCTGCCCCAGAGGGCAGCACCTCTGCTGGCGTACTAGGCGGGAGAGGCAAGAGGCAGAAGATGAGAGAGGAGCAGGAGCAGCAGCGAAGCAGCCTTAGTGGCCGGGAAGTGAGTATTGGCTGCATGTAAGTTGTGCTGGGGGTTATATACATGAGGTTGGAAATTGACCTGATGGAGGGGCGAGGGGAGGGAGGGGGAGCGGCTGATTGGTGGAGGTGTGGAGAGCTGAGGCCAGCTTCTGAATGCACGGAGCTGGAACAAGCGTGCGATGGAGGGGGCCAGAGTAGAGGAGACCAGAATAAAGGGGGGTGCCAAAGAGAGACAGGTGCTGGCAGGGCGCCCAAGGTAGCAGCAGCAGGGAAGAGGGCAGCAGCTGTAAGCATACCTGTTGGAGAGGAAGAGCAAGGGGCAGGAGTGGCAGGTATTGCTTGCTGGGAGCAAACAGTTTTTCGGTGGGGATGAATGAGCAAGAGAGCAGAGATATGCCAGCCTGATGAAATTGCCGAGGTGCAATCAAAGCGATACCAACCATTGCTGTGGCTCTCGTTGTAGAGCATCGCATGAGGGAGAAAAGTGGGTACTGTGGGGAACAGTGGAAAAGGTGAGGAGCGGTTGGATGCGTTATGATGATGCAGCCATTATATAAACACAAAGATTTGTTGTGGCTACAACAGCTGTGGCTGCTACAGCTGTTGGAAGACCAGTGGTATACCTCTGCTGCAGCATGACAGGCAGCAGCGGGCAGCTGTGCTTATGGTGCATTGTGTGGGGACTGCATGAAGGGGGCCGAGAGGGGCAGCGTGAGGTAGGAATGTGTTCGTGGCAATGAGTGCTTGCATGCTTGGAGTACCTTCCAGGCTGGTGTTTTGGAATAACATCTGCTGGAATCTTGCAGGCATTTCTATCCATACGCATGCTGTCAATTGGTATCTGAACCACCCACTGGTCTGTGGGGGTTAATGTTAAACTTCCACCGCGTGTAGCTGTAGTATGTACAGGGTTTGCCTTTACGTAACCCGCTGATTGGGATGAAGGGCAATGAGTGTGGTTTATCTATTCTGTTTGCTGTGTCTCGTCGACGTGACTCTCCTCCGCTTACAATGCTGCAGCCTGCCCATATGGTGGTGTACATGCTAGGGTGATATGTAGTGCGGGCGCATGCATTAGGATTGCGTATGCTTTGTCTGACAGGCTGCCGGCTGTATATGCTGCTGCCTCAGTACGCCCATGTGTTTAGGGGTGGCGAGGAAGCAGGCATGATATGGGTGACGAGAGTTACTGCAAGGGATGTTTGCTCAGAGCATGTTGACTGAGGACAATTTTGCAGGGAATTTGGACATTGCTGTACCAGCTGATGACCAGGGCAGCGGAGTACGCGATTTCTTGAAGCTGTCTGTCGCATGTGGTAATGCTCGCTCCATCAGCACGCACGATTTGTGCAAGTAAGTAGCTGCTCTTTCTTAAACGCGTTCATTACGGTTACTTTCTCCAGGCAGGGACACGGCATACTGGTGTAGATGGCCGTGCCAGTGGCCGGAGACTGATCTTGTTTCCCGCCTTGCCATCCACTCCCAAAACTGAAGTTCCGACGAGCGTCCAAGGGGGCTTTGTACAGTTGCCACTGTTGCGTGGCAATTGGCACTCAAATAATAAAATAGAGGCCGCCAGCATGAGGCTCATAACTGTTTCGTAGCGGGGAGTGCCTACCTGCTTCGCAGTGGGCGCAGTCGGCGGGATGCTCCAACATCGGCACTCATGCTGGGGTGCCAAATACACCTGGAGGCGAGGAGGGAATGGCATAAATGGCTTAGGTAAGGAAAAAAAGTGCTTTGTGACGCCCGATCTAACTCCTTCCGGCACTCGGGCGCTGACTGCTGTAGACTACTACCCAAACGAGCCATGCCCGTAGTTCAGCAGATATAGCTATTCTTGCCCTCATGCGCAATACTCCAGTTGCTTGATATCCTAATTTGGACGGTTCTATCCCAGCTGTGCAATTAATTAAGCTGTCCACAGCCTTTAGCCTGCAGCTTGTGCAACCCCACATGTGTCACCAGACGGGTGCTACCCCGATAGTTCCCCAACTCAGAAGGGATCCCACTGTGCACTGCGGTAGCTACAACCCTGCCAACACCATCCCCACCAACCATGGTGCATTTAGCATGACGTGACAGCCAACAGCGTGCTCTCCTTCCACCCCACCCCTGGCATATCTAGCAGCTCTACCACCATGGGCAGGTTGCTGACGTGATCCACTTACATTTAGCAGCTGCTCTGCTTGCCAGCTGCCACCCCTGGGGTACGGGGCAGCAGATGACCTCCACTTCTCCCGCTGCGTTATCTTCAAAACGACACCACTCAGCCACCTGGCAGTGTAGCATACATGCAATCCCTATCAGACGATATACAACCTCCAGCTGCCCGACTGCTGCATGAGTGAGTGGATGACGCGGTTTAGTCCTGTGTAGGTCTTAGGAAAGAGGCAGTCGGTAGTAGCACCCATGGTGTGTTCCCCTTCCTACCTTTAGCTGCTGCAGCTACCGCCAGTACCTCCATCAGGTGCCCCGCATACCAACCAACACTGGGTGCAGTACAAACACCTTGAAAGCATCCCAGTTTTCCCTCTTGGCTGCTCCAGCATCAAGTTGCACAACTACAGCATGGGCCACTGCACCCTGTGCAGAGACAGCAGGCAAGGCAGCTTGGCAGATGGGGCCCCACCTGCTGCTGCTACTGGCACCATCATGAGCTGCAACCTGCCTAAGCAGAATGATAATCCTGGCGGCGTGTCCCAGACGACAAACGGATTGAGGACATAGGTATATGCCGTCTGTTGCTGCTGCTAGTGCTGTTTTGCATCCCCCTTTGCAGCTCCATTTGAGTGGCACAGAATCACCCCTCCGCAACACCTGAGAGGGCCGCATGAAGGCTGGGTCCACTGGGAGCATCTGCTGTACCACCAAGTAGCTCCCACCACTTTTGAGTCATTGCTGCTAGGTTGTTGAGGCTCCAGCTCATACTAGACTTGCGCAGCATATTGCCAACTGCGGTTACTGCAGCCCGCGGCCCCTGAAATTAGCAGCACTTGCTCCTTGATATGATGCTCTACCGGGAAGTCCTCCAAGGCTATCATCAGGCTTAGACCAGTTGAAACTGTTGCTGTGACTAGCGCGGGCTGGGAAGAGACAGAGGGTAGGGGCTGGGCAGCTGCTGCAGCTGTTCTTGAGCGTCATGCAGCTATATGGTTAAGCAGCAACTCCAGGAAATGCTGCTGCACTCAGCCCTGCTTGGACTGCCATGGATGGTCACAGCACATACAAACCCAGTGAGGCTGATAGGCTGAGGATGGCAACCCCCTTGCGCACTGCATCAATGCTGTTCAAGGGGAAGGCTGCTGCTAGGCGCTCGCTATAGTACCATCCGACCCCTGCTTTCAAAGTTACTATGAGTGCTGTGCGAACCTTGGAGGCAGGCCCCGTGGCCTAATCTACGGTCAGTGGCAACCCAAGGAGGTGGGACTACTGATGGCGCTCAGGGGTCCCGCCGTACAGTAAGTGTGGATCATTGATTGATATGGTATGGCTCCCTACCAACGACCAATAAATAGAAAAGGGCTTCGATCTGGGTGAAAGAAGGAACTGCGAACTTGAACAATGGGCGGCTGTCGTGCTGTGCCGACTGCTGCTGAGACTGCTGCTCCGCTACTGGCTGAGTCACTGCTCGGCCGTGCCGGCAGCTGTCATCAGCGAGGCCCGGCCGTTCCTGGCAGAGACTGTCTGGTCAGACCACGAGTCAGACCTAGGTACCACCGTCCTGAGAGTCGGACTGTCCAAATCTTGAGACCTGCAGAGCTTGAACTGATCACAATTTTTTCGCGTTCGTGCCTGCCCCAGAGTCATCGGATCTAGACGGAGGAGTCTGAAGACTCGCCTACAACAACAGTATAAAGGTCATAATCCGGGCTCAGCAGCTTATCCCTCCTGTAAGGCCCCGCTTCGAACTTGAGGTCTGCAAGCTGTTCTCGTGCTCAACGTACTGCAGTCTGGTCGGCTTCCTGCGCGTGTGTATCACCCTTCGTCAGACCTTGCTTTACGGGTACTTGCTTAGTTAAGCAAGTTGCTCTGGCAGGTCAGCCTGGGTTGTTCTTTTTTGCTGCTGTTTGCCCGCGGACCTACAGCTTGTTCTTGCTGGTACTCCTGCCCCGGCCGCAGCGGTACTTCCCGCCCAAAGGTGCACACAAGATGGCAACGAACCCCTCTGCTGTGATCACGACAGTCATTATCACCCTGCTCTTCGTGGGCTCTGCTGCAGCAGCAGATGGCTGGAGTGAAGGCCGTGCCACCTTCTACGTAAGCATCTACTCCTGCCTGGCAGCCTGGGCCAGCGACCCTAAATGACAGCAGTTGTCTTTTGCAGGGCGACGAACCTTGGGCTTGGTCTATACATGATGGCAGTTGCGCTCACAATTACATCTGGCCCGACCAGGGCACAGGCTGGGATGTTTCTGCCCTTGCAGACACCTTCCCTGGCTATGCTGGTTCCTGTGGTGGTTGCTTTGAGATTGAGTGCAGCAGCAAGTCCATGAAGGATGGTTATGGTGCTGACTTGGATCGCAATGGCATCTGCAAAGGTGGCAGTGTGGTGGTGAAGATCACTGACTCATGCCCCTGCAACTACCCCAACAACTACTTCAGCAACAAGCGCTGGTGCTGTGGTGACATGCCTCACTTTGACATGAGCATCTGGGCCTTTGAGAAGGTAAGCAGCTGCAACCATGGAAGCAGGGCTGCAGGGCAGCAATGCTGCTCATCTCCTGCATGCATTTATGCATGCTCCATAACTTGTTGGTCATCCAAGAGCACCTTGCAGCACAACCAAGGGATGTCATGGTTTGCACTGATTGCTTACCCCTCCTTCAACACATCCATCATCCCTGTGATCTGAATGCTTCTCCGCATGGATGATAGAGAGAGAGAGAGAGCTACGCAAGGAGGGGCGTGAGGTGCCCTCCCGCGTAAGATTAAGGGAGGGGCCCATTGGTGTAAGGATTACACTGGGCCAGCCTACCATAGGATAGTTACATCCGTGGGTGGGCTTCCGCCCACCCGCCTTTGTTAGCTTACTTTCTTGTAGTTCCTCCTGTGCCATTGAGGCTCTTTGGGCTTTTCCAGTTTTCTTTTTATTGTGTATATGCTGTGTAAGGACTTAACTGCTGCAGTATGTACTTCTGAAATGCATTGCTTTAGAGCTTGCCCTTTGATACCGAGGGCTTGAAGATTCATGGTGGTACTGTTGTATATGGTGCCTGCAACTCCGACAAGCAAGGGATAGTACCATACTTTGGCAGTGGGGTCTATGTCTTTGATTTTGTCAATGAGTACTTGGTGTTGATAATCAGCTTTGCTTTGCTGGCCTGTTGGGACTGAATCCCTGCAGATCTTGACCTCTATTATCCAGTACTCTGCTGGGTTGTTTCCATTCTTGGGTTTGTAGAGCATACCATCAGGGCGCTTGTCGGTGGTGCCTTGTGCTTGTTGCACTGCCTCCTTTAGTCCCCTTGGAAGGAGCTCCCACGGGATGTTTCTAGACTGGTGGGCCATGATGCCGTCTTCTGCACAGTTTTCAGTTGATCCAAGGTCCATTTGAATGACAAATGCTCCTTTGCGTCCCCTTAACACTCTTGTCATGATTAGTCGGCCGACCTTGTTATGCCTGTTGATGTACATTCTTTTCAAAGCTGGGCATCCTGAGGCTGTGTGGTGTCCGCCATCCTCGTCACCGCACAGGAGACATTTGCTACTAGGTGCATGTCCACACCTATAGGCCATTTTCCTTGTCCACATGGTCCCGTACCGGTAGCGCAAAGCGGTTTTACGTTCTGCATACTTGATTTTTCCCGAGGTCATGTACTCGTTGCTAGCAGGCAGGTCCAGTCTTTCCTCAATCCTTTTAAAAGCCTCGAAATAACAGGTAGCTCTGTTTGCCATCCCAAAGCGACTCTTTTGGTGGCAGTAATGACGTACCGAGTCGTGAAGGTCTGTCAAAGGGTTCACCCGCTTGAAACGGTCAATTAACGTGCGCTGCCCATTATTGGTCCGTGACCAACGATTGTTCCATTGGGTCTTGTGCGGCCAATATTGGGTCAACCTGTTGTTACTAGGACTTTCGTACTTCTCACATTCCTCACAGTCGGAGGTGTCCCCTGTCGCAGCCGCCTTAGCGATTGCGTCCGCTCTTTCATTACCGATAATTGAAGCATGGCCCTTGACCTTGTGAAGGGTTGTCCTCAGTCCCCTGTTGACGATCTCGGTTACTATCTCTTTAATTAGCTCACAGTGCTGGTGATTTAGGAGATCTTGTGGGCGTCTCAGCATCTTTTTGATTTGGTACATTGAGCTGAGGCTGTCGGTGGCTATCATGTGGGCTCCATGCCTCAGCGCAGCAAGGATACCAACCAGTTCTGCTCTGTTTATGGTGTTCTGGGGATGGCTGTCGCCTGTAGGGACAATTGGAACCCCACGTTCATCGTCCTCATTGGCTGCTTGTGGGGGGGAAGTACACTCCTGCCCCTATGCCTGGGGCATCACACTCTGCATCTATTGGTGATGCTTTGTGGCTTGTTTGCTTGTAGCTACCATCTGTGTAGACATAGTTTTTCCAGTTGTACCGGAGGGGTGGGGCTGTTGGTAGGGCAGTGGCTAATTGCGTTTCCAGGTCATCCAGTGTAGTGCTGGCGTCAACCATGGCTGGAGGGTCTTGACTGGTGGCTGAATCGTCCCGGAGGGACTCAGAGCCGTTTGTTTGTTTGGGGTAACCCATTTTGCTGAGCTGTTTTGGCGTCAGCAATGTTGGCTGATGAGATGTGCTGGGCGGGGCATTGCTGCTTGGGGGGTTGTAGTACATGCTGATGTCTTGTATCTCTTTGTCGTCCGGCAGGGACTGATTAATGGCATCCTGCAGCGTTTGCAGGAACCTGGTCATGTAGCCGCTCTCCCAGTAAGGGAGGTGGGCCTCAAAACCCTTTGCGTTGCCTGTGACAATGATATTTACGTCCCATCTAGGGTTTCCTGCATACATGTCGCCCCGTTCCCAAGTTGTGGGTTTCTGGAACCTGAAGTGTTTTCGGGGTATTTGTAGGAGATGCATGCAGTTTTCTGGGAAGTGTTGTAGCCATGCAAGGTAGGCAGTTCTGTTTGCATCGGACCAGGCAGGCAGGATATGTATGCCAAAGACAGGGGCTGTTGTGTTACGGGCCGCTGCTATGGCAGTAGCCATGTTCTTATTCAGGTCTTCGTCCTCATACTCTGGGTTGTGCACGCTTCCGCCGGTCCACCTATATCTGTAGCTATCCCATTTTGCCCCAAAGATTTGGTCCCTTTTGTGGGCGCTCCAGTACATCGTAAATGTTGGGTTGTAATTGAGTGGGCTTGCGAATCTCTCTTTTGTTATGTCTGTGAGCTGCCTGAGAGCCTCATACACCTCAGGGGGAGTGGCCCAGTGGTTCTTTATTTGTACCTTCCTAATGGCTTTGTGATCTTTGATCTGTGCTCCATCTCTGTACCTGCACATGAGGGCATACAGTTCTTGGGGAAAGGTACCTGCCTTCAACTTCCGCATAACCTTTGGTTTGTGGCGATTGCTGTGGCAGTACTGTTGGTACAGTATTGCTGTCCGTTCAGGGGTGAGGGTGTAGCGACATTTGCCATCTGGTGTGTATATGCAGGCGAGCGTTTTTATCCACAGTTGTCCATCTATGCACATCTCTACTTCTCTAATAAAGACTTCGTGTCTTCCTGTGGGGTGGATATCAGCATGGGAGTTCATTGGTGATGTGTCCATGTCGAAAATGTTGCTGTACTGCTGTCCAATGTTGATGTTGTATCTTTGAGGGTGATCGGGGTAGTAGTCGCCTTGTTGCTGCAGTGCCGATAACCCTTGCTGAGCTTGAGCCAGCTCGCCAAGTGCAGGAGTTGCCGGGGACCGGTCATTTGCTGCTGCTGCTGCCTGTTGCAAACGGTAAGCAGCAATCATCTCAGCAACAACTGGATTATGTGCGATGAGGTCGCTCTCACTCTCTCGACTGGGCTTCCAATGGACGTTGTAGTGCCTTATATCAAGAGGGAGGCCTTTAGTGGCATACTGATCCCTGTTACATTCAATGCAGGTCCAGCCTGTCGTGACATCCTCTTCCAATATGTCCCCTGCAGGGCGATGGGTTAGCGGGAGACAATCAATATGATATCGTCTGCTACATATGCTGCAATGTGCTAGGGTTGTACGTGCAGGGATTCGTCGTGCTGGCAGGTGGGCGTTAGGACATGTCCTAACTGTACAGCAGCATTCAGTCGGGAGGTTTGGTGTGTTGCAGACTTCATGATGGGTCATTGGCTGTAGAGCGTGCTCTGGAGCATCATCAATGTGATAGCCCTTTTGCTTAGCCAGTTCCACCACCCATCCTTGCATAACTGTTGGGGCCCATCGCACAATGACCTGGTTCTGTGTTGCTACTTTCTTTCTCTTTTGCCCTCGTCCGGTGTGGCGTGCCGCCACTGGCCCAAAATCATCAGGAGGTGTGGGGCCACTCCAGCCATGTGACTAATGCTCATGCTGCAACCATTGTAACGTGGCAGTGAGAACAGATGGCATGTAAGATCCCCAGAACTGCTCTGACCCAAACAGGGAATAGCTTTACCCTCTACCCTCTTGCAGATTAGGACTATCGCAGGATAGCAAGCCTACTGTTATCAGATCTATGCGCAGAAATACCAGCTCAGATCATGGCCAATGTAAAGCCATACAGGCAAGTGAAGGAACACAGCCATATGCCCCAGACGAGCAGCTTCGCTTGTATCAGTTGCTGTTTCGCATGGATGTATACTTGCTCAACATACTGCTGATGATAACCTGCACACATTGCAGGCGCACTTGGGGACGTAGGGCACCCTGATGATGCCTTGAGGTTGCATGTGGACTTGGATGTGTTGGTTTAGTACTTTCCAATCTTCTTCAGGAACTCGCTTGTGGATGTCTCATAGGACTGGCCATCCTTGGGACTGGTCCAACCACCATTGGGGAAATGCTTGTACCTGCAGGGAGCAGCACAGTACAGACTTTTAGACTGAGACCGTAACAATAATGATAGGCTGCACAAAACCTTAGCTGTACAGACATGCTCAGAGCATCAAACAGGAGCATGCCAAGACAGTCTTGGCTGTTAGAGCATCTATGCAGCTGGTCAATAGTAATTGGGCTTGCAAGTGCCTGCATCTTCTGCAGGTCTTGCAAGAGTGGGCTGGTATCGGGTAGTTCTGTTGGGCCAAGTCCCTGCTTTTTGAGCTCGACATCTATGCTTGCGCATGCAATCACCTGCCTCAGCCTCAGGCTGTGGTGTGTTAGGGCAGGGCGAGCCATTGCTGTCAGTTTGTCCAGGCAGCTGCCATCTGTCTGCAGGCGTGTACGGCTGAGCTCTCCCACTGGTCCGGGGTCATTGAGAGCCTCTGTCAACCGCTGTATTTGTACAGTATTGTACTCTGCTAGTAGGGAGGGGCACCCTAGACCGCCTTTACTGACGTCTTCATGTGCTACTGCCGTGGCAGTACTGTTTGGAAGACCATATGCTTCTTTGGCTGCCCTAGCATATGCCCCAGGCATAGGGGCAGGAGTGTACTTCCCCCCACAAGCAGCCAATGAGGACGATGAACGTGGGGTTCCAATTGTCCCTGCAGGCGACAGCCATCCCCAGAACACCATAAACAGAGCAGAACTGGTTGGTATCCTTGCTGCGCTGAGGCATGGAGCCCACATGATAGCCACCGACAGCCTCAGCTCAATGTACCAAATCAAAAAGATGCTGAGACGCCCACAAGATCTCCTAAATCACCAGCACCGTGAGCTAATTAAAGAGATAGTAACCGAGATCGTCAACAGGGGACTGAGGACAACCCTTCACAAGGTCAAGGGCCATGCTTCCATAATCGGTAATGAAAAAGCGGACGCAATCGCTAAGGCGGCTGCGACAGGGGACACCTTCGACTATGAGGAATGTGAGAAGTACGAAAGTCCTAGTAACAACAGGTTGACCCAATATTGGCCGCACAAGACCCAATGGAACAATCGTTGGTCACGGACCAATGGGCAGCGCACGTTGATTGACCGTTTCAAGCGGGTGAACCCTTTGACAGACCTTCACGACTCGGTACGTCATTACTGCCACCAAAAGAGTCGCTTTGGGATGGCAAACAGAGCTACCTGTTATTTCGAGGCTTTTAAAAGGATTGAGGAAAGACTGGACCTGCCTGCTAGCAACGAGTACATGACCTCGGGAAAAATCAAGTATGCAGAACGAAAAACCGCTTTGCGCTACCGGTACGGGACCATGTGGACAAGGAAGATGGCCTATAGGTGTGGACATGCACCTAGTAGCAAATGTCTCCTGTGCGGTGACGAGGATGGCGGACACCACACAGCCTCAGGCTGCCCAGCTTTGAAAAGAATGTACATCAACAGGCATAACAAGGTCGGCCGACTAATCATGACAAGAGAGGGGACGCAAAGGAGCATTTGTCATTCAAATGGACCTTGGATCAACTGAAAATTGTGCAGAAGACGGCATCAGTGGCCCACCAGTCTAGAAACATCCCGTGGGAGCTCCTTCCAAGGGGACTAAAGGAGGCAGTGCAACAAGCACAAGGCACCACCGATAAGCGCCCTGATGGTATGCTCTACAAACCCAAGAATGGAAACAACCCAGCAGAGTACTGGATAATAGAGGTCAAGATCTGCAGGGATTCAGACCCAACAGGCCAGCAAAGCAAAGCTGATAATCAACACCAAGTACTCATTGACAAAATCAAAGACATAGACCCCACTGCCAAAGTATGGTACTATCCCTTGCTTGTCGGAGTTGCAGGCACCATATACAACAGTACCACCATGAATCTTCAAGCCCTCGGTATCAAAGGGCAAGCTCTAAAGCAATGCATTTCAGAAGTACATACTGCAGCAGTCAAGTCCTTACACAGCATATACACAACAAAAAGAAAACTGGAAAAGCCCAAAGAGCCTCAATGGCACAGGAGGAACTACAAGAAAGTAAGCTAACAAAGGCGGGTGGGCGGACGCCCACCCACGGATGTAACTATCCTATGGTAGGCTGGCCCAGTGTAATCCTTACACCAATGGGCCCCTCCCTTAATCTTACGCGGGAGGGCACCTCACGCCCCTCCTTGCGTAGCTCTCTCTCTCTCATGATTTTGGGCTATTTGTCCGTGCTCGGGTGTATGGGTGGTGGCATTGCCTTGCTTGTGACCCGTGTTTTGTTGCGAGGCAACCCGCCTGTGTCTGTCACAAGGGTTTTGGATGATGTCTACTGGCAGTTAAACTGGCAGACCACCTTCGTGTGGCTGCAACCAATATTATAGTACCTGTGGTTCTTGGAAGGCAAACAGAAGGCACAGCCCTTTCTAGCCCATGTTGTTTGGCATTGAATCGGTTGAAGGGCCTCCTAGGCATGCTCAGTGGCCAGGGCCCTTAGGGTCTTGGATAGGACTGTTTGCAGATGGTCAAGGAGTTCTGAACAATGGACTTGAATGTCGATATTGATCACAGTACATTGGGCCAATGGATGTTGTTTGATCTTGGGGCCATGTTTATTGGATCTTCCATGTTTTTGTGTTCCTCGCAATGTAGATTATGGTTGGTGATAGGCTGCTGCACATAGATATGTCCTGTATGGCCCAAAGCCAGCATTTGTTTGCATAGCGTTTGTACAGATTGTGGTGTGCATTTTCATTACAGAGCACACACATGTTGTCTAGCAGGAGAAAATTGAAAGCAAGAATGGGGTCTTTGCAGATGAGTGTGGTGCCAAAGTGCTTTTTGTGTTGCTTGATCAAATGTGACTAAGATCATCATGAGCAGCAGAGCTGAATCTCCCTCGTACTTAGGGGTTTCTGGCTCTTATCAGATTTATCTGATACCTGTTGCTAAATCATCTGGAGAAGTGGCACTGGGGGGCTTGCTGGCATCCTGAAGTGAGCTCGGCTAACTTGCTGCTGTGACTGGGAGATATAGCTGTGTGGTTGCGAATGGTGGTTATACCATATCTTTGCAAGAACATGTAAGATGGACAAAGTTTGTAACTGCATCCGGGCAGTTGTGAGGCAAGCATGGCGAGGAAAGTCTAGTCTGTGGACAGCAGTGCAGGAGAGTTTCCACCAAGCTAAGCAGCTTTGGCAAGTGTAAGAGTTGTTCAAGAATAAGGAGAGCAAATAGCACTGATCCCCAGGTTATGTGCTCCGAGGTTGAGTCTGCCGTGCGGATTGGGTGTGTCATCCTAGGTACACTATGGGAAAGGCTTTTCTCCTTACCTTGTCCCAAACCCGCACTAGGAGTCCTAGCGGCTTAGGACCAGTGCCGGTGCCTGTCCTAACCCATGCCACTGGCCGGACATTCTTTCATATGCCTGCTGGTTGCACGAAAAGCTTCTTTTGTGTTAGCCCAGCAGTCCTAGGTTCATCTGTGGTAGTACTGATGCTGTCTTCGCCGATGGGCTTGGGCGAACATCCCTTGGGCGAGCACTGTTCAGAAGGGTTTGACGCCCCAGATTCTGTTTATTATTGCCATATCTACAGCCGAGGCAATGTTCTGGGAACAATGTTGGACGGAAACTGTCTGTTGTAAGCTGGTCCAGCGATGTTCACTTTGGACTCACGGGAACCTTCGGCTTCAGCAACACAGCACCCAGCTCAAATGCCTGTGGAATGCGAATGGTATATTATGGTATACTATAGTGACAGCTATCTAATCTTGATGGGTTTGCACGTACTCATCACTGCAGCATTTTCAGTACATGGGCCAGGATGCTCATTCAAGAGATAAATCCAGCTTCGCTTCCATTTATTGCTGGCTGAAACTGCATATTGGTTGCTCAGCTATACGTAACGGGATCAGTACCAGGAAGTTATCAGTGTGAATGAACTGCTATGTAGTGCTGAGTTCCTTTTCATGGGTTCTAGGGCGCAGTCCAGAAATGAGCAATTCAGGGGCTTCTATACCATGACGTACACCCCTGGTGTGTCGTCCACCCCATCCTGGCTGAATCAACCAAGCATTAACTCTGCACACCTCACTCGTGCCTTGGCACTGGCACTTACCGATCCTCTGCTTGTGGTGCAGGAGCGAGTCGCACTGTACCATACCGTATGTCCCATGAAACTTAGGGAGTGGCGAGGCAGCAGTTGCATGAGACTCTCATGGTAGGCTACCAAGCGGAATTCCTTAGGTTTTGGCACCTATTACAGCACTTTGGGCCGGCTTGGTGTAGCACGCTCTACCAAGCCTTCAGGTCGCTGGTACAATCCAACAGACCCTTTGTTTGTCCAGAACAGCCTGCCCATATAAATTTAAATTTGGGTGCTGGTTTCCTATCCAAGCTCAACCACCTGCGGTTTGAACACGGCGGTACTGGACGTGCATGCAACGGTCCCACAGCTCGACTGCTTTTCACTGCGTACAAGGACAACACAGCAGAATCGCCCTCCGTGTCTAGACTCAGACCGTTGACTGACAGTGCCGCAAGTCTGCTGCGAGCCACCAGCCCGAAGTTGAGCCCCACTGGCTAAGCCTCATCTTCTCGTCCACCGCGTCGAAGGCCCGGCTGCTACAAGTGTCTTTTCGCTATGGCCAGCCACCAACTAAGATGGTACAAAAACTTCTTGAAGTCTGTTCAAGGTGGAGATTCACAAGCTGCAAAGGAGGCCTTGGAAGAAGGGTACAACCAATGGTACAACAACGATGACCATTACACGGCTGCAGACGCAATTTTGACGCTGTTGCAAGACCAGGTAGAGACCATTGCAAGCGTAATCATCGAAGGAGCTGAGGGGTCCGAGGATTTTATTGCGGAAGTGGTGCAAGAAGAGTACCAATCTTGCACACGGCATCCAGCTTGACGGCGACGGTGTTGCGTATGGTGATGCTTTAATGGACACCATTTACACATTTATGGCTGATTCTTGAGTCATTGGTATTTGATACTGCTCCCCGTGTGCTCGTGCTCTTTGGAACCATTGTGACATCACCGGCTTATACCTTGTACAACTTAAGCCAACCTGGCTTGCATGATCGGTGGGACTGGGACGGCATTGTATTGTAATGAAGGTAGCGGTGCCAGTAAGACAGATACATTATACTGCTCTGCTCTGATCGCCAGTCCTGACGCGGGTGGTCATTAGTAATCATGGGGGGAGTCTCTTGTTTGCTGTACACAGAAGTTGTGGGGGTATTTGAGCATAGGCCTCCCAAGCATCCAAGCTTTGAATCTGGTCTGCTGGTTAGTGCTGGGAGGGGTTTCAGTCCCCAATGACTTGTATTGCAGTAATTTCTATTACACGTATTGTTGTAATTGAACAGACATGATTTGAGGTGTGATAGTCAGGGCGGGCTCATCAGGCCACTCCATGATATGACATATATCCCCGGAGGCACACAGGCTAGCGTCCACCTATTATTATTATTACATTTCATGATATGCCATAGCAATAAGTGCCATAGGCCCCGCACCTCAAGCTGTCACAAAGAACAGCGAGGTGGAACAGAATACGGGTAAACTTCGACATGTATGACAATATATGCCTAAACATGAGGTCCAGCAGCTAGGTCAAAATCACCCAAAACCTCCGCTGCCCCAATGGGGGTAAGAGCCTCCCTCCTACTTAAGAAAGCAAGGAGGGCTTGTAATCCCGGGTGCAAGCAATAGTTGGTAACAAACCCCATTGGTTGGACCTCACGCCACATCAGAAGGGTGAGCATAAGCATTCCTAATCTTCCAAGCAGCTGCAACATATTTAGCTATACACTTAAATGCATGCTTGAAAGGGCCATATACTAAGCCAGACTCCTCATCGACGTCTACACCCCAGAACTCTTCATTAAGCATGCTATGCAGCTTCTCCTCATCAGATTTGCCATCCAATATCTGACATTTTGCAGCAACATCAGGGTCAGAAGTCAGCTTCTCCCACAGCTTTTGCCTTTGTGCCTGGTAAACAGGACAGTCAAACAAGAAGTGTTCAGGAGATTCAACTTCACCTCCCAATTCAGGGCCAAGATCACAGGACTTGCAGCACTCCCTACGTGCACTTTGCCTGCTAGCGCTCTGCCTACCGAATTTTGCTGTCATAGCGTTGAGAGGAAGAATACCTGCACGCAGCTGCATAATGAGTTCCATGCCTTTGCTCAGAGGGCCTGTGCACAGATATGGCTGCGGCTTGAAATAATTAATATTGTCATTGTAATGCTGCAGATATGTCGCTAAAGTAGATTTATTCCTAGCACCCTCCTCCCGAACAGCCCCGTCTCTTTCATATATACTCCACCTGACATATGCCCTAAAGCTAGGTAGGTGTCCCTCTCTCACTCTTGCTTGTAAGGTTTCCTCCTGCATGCCTAGTTCAGCCCTGAGTTTATTGAACCTCTTCTGCCAAGAAGCATAATTCCTGTGGCTTGGCCAAGATGCTTCAAGTGCCTGCCTGCTAAGGCTAGTAGTATCCTTTTGCTGTAATTTGAACCACCATTCAACCTTCCTCTGGTCCAACCAGCTAGATAGAGGCCTAACACCAGCTTCTGCCCTCAATACCTCATGGCAGATGTTTGGCTTGCAATGCAGTGATCTCTTCAAAACCTCTATTTGGATCTTAGACTCTATGGTATTTGTCTGCTGGGATGATGCCCACCATACCTCAGAACCATACTCAACCCTTGGTCTTATCAAAGCCAGCAGCATGGCTCTCTTAACCTCAAAGCTTACATGACGATTCTGGAAGAATGTTTGCAATGCATTAATGGAGGCTGTAGCTTTTTCAATCATACCTGCAATGTGAGCCTCCCATTTGCAATCACTAGTGAAAACAATCCCCAAGTATGTATATGCATCTAGTACTGGCAAATTCTCACTGCTAAAACTTACCTTTGGGGACTCTTTATTGGGGGGCAAAGGACCAAACACAACAACAGCACTTTTAGTTGGGCTTAGCTTAAAACGCCACTTACGACTGTAGGCATGAATCGTGTCAGCCATCTTCTGAAGCTCTTCCTGCGATTCTGCAAGCCCTACAAGGTCGTCAGCGAGCATTAGTGCTACCAACTTTGATCTACCTTCAATGTTACTCTCAGCCCTTCCTATGCCCTGTTCCCCACTACCACTATTATCTACCTCTTTTGGTAGGGGAACCCCCGGGTGCTTCTCCCATATCTCTTTTAGGAGACCGTTGATGAACAAAGTATACAACAGTGGTGATAGCGGGTCCCCTTCCGCTAAGCCTAAATCGCTAGAAAAGTATTCTGATGACTCTCCATTATGCAAGGCACATCTAGAGAGGCTATCGTATGTACAAGAACCCTAAACATTTTACCCCTAATGCCCATCTCCCAGAGCTTGTACCAGAGCCCGTCCCGCCAGACTGATGGGAAAGCTTTGACCACATCTACAAACAGTGCGTACGTCCGGAGTCCTGCACGCATTCTTCCGGATGTGACCGCATGCAATGTCCAGACATGATCAATGCAGCCTCTGCCTGGCCGGTACCCATTCTGGCTCTCGTGAAGGAGTCCCTTTGCTTCAGCAAAGTTAGTTACCCTGTTGTTGATGACCTTGGTATAAACCTTGTCTACTACGCTTAGCAGCGTTATCCCCCGGTAATTATTGCCATCTTCCTTATCCCCTTTCTTAAAAAGGCTGACTATTACCCCAGGGCGTTGGAAGGTGCATTCATGCTCCCAGGCCTTGTTATACATGCATAGGAGCATGGCTGTCATGGGTTCCCCGCCATACTTTAAAAGTTCAGCAGATCCACCTATCCACCTATCCAGTGATCACAATTGAATCACCAAGATGACTTTGTTGAGGGCGCCATAGCAAACACATCGTCTGCACTCAACAAATGGCTAACAGCAGGCGCACTCCACCACAAAGCTGCACCTGCTGCTCTTCAACTGCTATCTTGCCAGGGTATAGACCCGTACCATCTGCTGTGTCAGCACCATCAATTGACTAAACCCTGCTGCAGCTCCTACTAGTGGGACCAGGCGTGCGCCCATCACAGTTTGACGATCTGGTAGGTCCAAATCAACAATCTGCTGATCACCATGCACAGCATCTTGTGACACTGTACCGTAGCAGTACATGTATTGCCGCCCCTCTACCAGTACTGCCGCCACAGCAGCTCCTGGGTGACCTGCGGCAGTATACAGCAACAGCAACCGCAGGATAGGTGAATTACTTCCCATTTGCAACTTGACAGTGTCCTGGTAGCTACTACTTCAGAAGGAGCTTCGCTGTCCCAAATCTGGATACAGCAGTGCCGGCAATGGTTAGGCATAGCAGTTGCCAAAAATTGGTAGTCAGCAGGATGCCCCAAGTGCCTGCTGGACATAACTTGTCCATTAAATACCATACCGGCTGGATAGTCTTGATGCATTGAACTGCGGGAACATTCAACTGCGGGAAGTCATCAAGCAGGGAGCCATGAACATGAAGGCCACATGTAAAACGGGGACGGCTTGTGCAGTAACAATATGATGGAAAAGTTCACATGCCCATGGCCCCACCTCTTCAAAAGCAGATACTGAAAACCACTAGCCAGGCACCCCAGGAGCTGTTCATCAAAACACTACGGTATCAGCTGGAGTATACAGCAGTACGTTTGGTCATATGCCCTCCATATCCATTGCTCTATTCCAAACAAATAATTACTGAATGTGGAATTCACCCTACACACCAGGACAGCCGTCACTTTACCCTACACCCAGACATGTGGCTCAGAAGAATATGAACATGAATGCTAAATGCTCACTGAAAACATGATAATACTGCGACATATGCTAGATTTTGATGCTGTAAAAGAGAAGTCCTATTGAGGCCAGGTGTCCAGAAGTCGGTTAATAGTCAGTCAGTCCTATGGTTCTGTACTGCCAAAAACTTGCCGGACACTCCATGTAGCACAGCCCTGACACTAGACCTTACAATATATAGACTAACACAGAGGCACTAAGCTAGTGGCATGTCTAAGTAACATGAAGAAACCCTGTCAGTTGCATGCTGACAATGCCATGGCAGAGCACCTCACCTAGGAGCAGATGACGGCGCTGCTGTTTGCCTGCGACCACATAGGCCAAGGCTGGAAGGTAGTCAAGGTGGCTCACCTACAGAACAGGAGCACAGCAGGATAGTGCTTGCAACATTAATCCACGGTAAGCAACACCAGACCAGCTTAGTTGATGCAGCCTGAGGGGAGGCTTTGTAAATAAACTTTGCTGATGTGCCATTTGCTGACGTGTTTTCTAGTCTTGAAACCAATCTGTCAAGACCTCTAGGTCGCCTTTATGGAAAGCTCTACTTGTAGTTACAGTGCAGAGTGTGACACGGTGTAAAGGCATTCATACAGTACATGGAAACATGGCAGATCAAGCTAGGTACAAAAGTTCAGAGACACTGCTTTGTACCAGCAGTTGCACAAGTCAGCAGCACAAACACCAGCGGAACAGGAATCAACCTTATCCTCCACCCAGTTGCCGAGTGTGCCAGACCCATGGCCAGATAGACCTATCAGCCTTAGCAGGTTCCAACCCCTTGCTAAAGCGCATGCTGCCCTGTTTGATGCACTACTAAATAACACATACCTACTCAATAGCACATTTGGCTGTGCCATATGGAGGTCGGCAAAATGCCTGCATAATCAGCTTTGACAGAACTGTTCATCCCCCCCCCCACCCCCGGGCCTGGCCTTGCCATCTTGTTCCCAGTCCTTCCTCACCTGCGGCTCCTCCCCTCCTGCTGCTCCTGGTGCTACACCCATCAAAGCACAATCCACATCATCAGCTACTGCCAGCAACCAACTGCCACATGCTACATCCCCACCACCACCACCACCACTGCTGCTGCCACCCCCTCCAGCATCTGCATACAAATGTGCTACAGCTGCAGCCTGTGCTGCTGTTGCTGCTGCTGCCCCTGCAGGTACTGCAGTATTGTGTAGTGCCGCTCCTAATGCGTTGGGAGGTTGTATCGCAGGTGGCCCGGTGCTTGGTGCCCATTGTACTGCCATGAGCTGGTGAGGGCCTCCAGTGAGAGACCAGTCTGAGAGGTGCCAACCTACAGCAAAAGAAGCAGCAGCAGCATCTGCTTATACTTACCAGTACACGTGACTGAATGTGCAGAAGTCAACTGCCCGTTTGCTGTTGCACACTTGGGAGGTGGTTGTAGCGGCACCCCCTGTAGGAGCCTCTCCCGCTGCTGCTGCTGCTGTGCTTGGTGCTGCATAACAGCTAGTGCCTTCTCCCGCAGAGGTGCCAGCAGAGTCGTCCCCTGCTTGCTTCTGCTGCTGAGGGGGCCACTGTGTTAGCTGCCTGTAGTAGGGCTCCTTCAGGTCAAACTGGGATGGTCAGCAATGTCACCAGCTCCTACCTGCTGCAACTTCAGGGCACTCCATCGAGATTCACATCCTTCAGCCAATATTTAAAAAAGGGCTTTGCATTTTTCTGGTGCATTTCACTCACTCCCCTTCCCCCCCTCCTCCGCCCCCCCCCCCCTTCTCTGAGGGCTTCCTCCACAACCCCTTCCCTTCAAAGCACCACACCTCCCCCCATTCCCGCCCCGTTTCAAAGCCCCTTTTCCAATTTTCCACCACCCCTCCCTTTTCCCCCTCCCTTCCCCCCCGCCTCACTCCAGAGCGCCTTTTGCGTGTTGTTTCTGCCTCCTCCCCTCCCCTCGCAGCCCCCTTCCCCTCGAGCACCCCCCTGCCGGCCCCATCTCCTCCCGCCTGCCCCTCCCCCTTCCTCCAGCCTGCTCCCCCTCCTCTCCGCCCCTCTCTCCATCCCCTTCCTCCATTCCCACCCCATTCCAGAGCCCTTTACCTTGTTCCTGCCTGCCCCCCCCCCGGCCCCCCCAATCCAACCCTGCCTTCTCTGGAGCCCCTTATCCTAGCCCCCCCCCCCTCTTGCCACCCCTTCCAGCTCCCCCCCCTCTCCCCTGGGCCCCCTCCTGATCCCCTTTCCCTTACCCTCCCCCCCCCTCTTATCCCCCTCCTCTCACCTGAGCTCATGCTAGTCCCATCAGCTGCTCCTGCCCCCACTGCACCTCCACTGCTTGCTACTGCTGGTTGTTGTGATCTGATCCACCTGCTAATCTGCCAGTAGGACTCCCCCCCTAAACCCCCCAGCTCTTCATCTCCTGTCTCCTTGTACAGATCCGCCCAATGCTGCTCCGGCAGGACCTCTGAGGGGCAGAAACAACAAACACTCTCAACACACACTAGCGAACAGGTTGGAGTCCCGTGGCGGGTGCTGTACGGTCCGGAAGCTGTGCAGTGAACTATCTCATAGAAACAACAAACGGAGAGGGCAAGGCAGAGGGGCACCCGAAAGGGAGATGTCATACACGGCAGATGTGGTAGTACATCTCTCAGCAAAATGCAAACTGGACAAATCATGAGTGAACAGCACACGCACCCTTTGGACCTTACTGAGGCATAGGATTGGGTCAACCAGGAATCCAATTAGGATGGTGCAAGACAGCATAAAACCTACAACAGCAGGGTAACAAAGCAGCACCTGTGCACCACAGCACATCCACATCACAGCCTTTTGAATGCCTTTTAAATGCTCCATGTCTTTTTCCCCTTGAAGCTCCAGGGTAAATGTCAGACATGACAAAGTGGGTTTAGGGTTTAAGTGGGCTGAGTCGTCCCACGCGCCTTGCACGGCCGGAAAGCTGTGCAGTGATCTATCTCGCATAGGATCACACACCAGGATGCTCCCAGCAGATTACTATACTCACCCACTTGTTCACTGCTGGTGTATTGCGCCAATCGAGCCACAGCCTGTTGAAGAGTGCGAGGGTCTAGGTCATCATCGTTTCCATCCTCTTCCTCGTCTTCCTCCATAGCTCCAACCTCAGTGGCCAGCTCTGCTGTTGCTGCTGCGGTTGCTGCTGTTGGATCCCCTGCTGTTGCTGCTGTTGCCGTTGCATCCCCTGCCCCACGTCCTGAAGCAGAACACAGAACCCTGAGGGTGGAAACCACTCTATAATCATACAGTTTGATTAGGACTGGCTTGAGGGTTTGGTTGTGGGAGCTCAGGCTGTTGGGAATGCAACAGAGACAGAGGCACGCATTTGTCAAGAAGCAGGGGTGGGAAGCCTAGTCCCAAGGTGCTGCTCTAGTTTGAGCATTACTCCTAAGGCTGGGTCAGACCACACAAAAACCCAGCCCACAGTCCGCAGAGGATTTTGACAATCCAAGATACCTTTAGACAAGACCCTCCGTAAGCTTGAAGACAGGGATACGAGCAGACACATCAGAAAGGCTCAGTTAAGCTTGGGAGCCCAGCAGCGGCTGTATAACTTGAAAAGGATGCTGAAGTGGGTTTGCAGATCGTACATGATACCTAATAATGCATTACCTCCACAACTGCTGTGGGCAGAGCTTCTCGCCTCATCTCAGGGACCAGCTGCTTGAACTTGAAGGTACCTGCCGAGTGCTACGAGTGAACTGCACGAACATGTCCTGTAGAATGCGCAATGGGTCTTACTTGTAATGCCCCATTGACCGATGAACCCATGGGTCAAGGCTGTTACAAAGTGCTGCAGTTGCTTGTCATGATGGGGCGACCAAACAGGTGCTACCTAGTAGTACCTTTCTTTCTTAATCATAAGCAGCCTTGCAGGCCCCCTTTTCACGATCAATGCCGACCAGAGAGTCCTTGTCTAAGAGGTTGACACCAACCTGCCAAAGGGGTCGGTGCCATGGGGAGAACAAGCAGCGTGGCCATTGGGTCAAACCTTTGTGCCATTATCAAGGTTCGACTCAGCCCTGGATCTAAGCTCATTGCTGGCCAGATCATAAACGGAATTAGTAGTCGACACTCTAGTAGGCATGGTGCAGAGCTTTTACCACAGCTGCCCAACGTCAATCGGCAAGGCAGCGCGTGGCAAGTACTGCTATGGGCAGCAAGCTAGAGTTGCTTTATCTGGGATTGCAGTCGACTGACGCATCAAACAGGGCACCGGTTCGTCACCTGAGTCACTCCAGTGGCACTCAACGGGCAATCCTCTGTGTGCGGCAGTGGCTGCGAGGCGAAGGCCTAATAGCATGCGTCTGACCATCCTGCCACCTCTGCCTGCTCCCCTCAAAACATCGGTTGTATGAGGAAACAAAGGCGAAGCGAACTTCACTTCACACCATGGCTTATACATGCTTTGCAAAAGCGTCGGTCCTAAGTAGCAGTTTGCTATGCAAGGTGCCTGGACAGTCTATGTGTACACCGTACTGCGACAGTCTCTTTTCTATCCGCCATGTTCCGGTGTCGCAGACATCCTGTAGCGACAGGGTAGCAACCTCAGCCAGGCATACGGTACTTGCCCGACGCATGGCATATTGACCTATTTCGGCTTTTATAAAGTCAACCACTTCGTTGCAGGTCCCTTGTGCGTTTAAGAGACCTCAGCGCAACCCTATAATGGATTTCGACTTGCTGGACGACCAGTACCTGGGGGGTGTTCTGGAGTACCCCGACCTCTATGATGACGACGAGTATGAACCAGCTCCACCTGAGCCAAAATATCTCAATGGAAAGCGGATTCTAGCGAATCAAGAGATCACGTAAGTGGAAAGACTGGTTCTTGATATGCGGCCAAGGAGTATGATTAGGCAATGTGCTGTCAACTGCCTGGTGGTATAGATTGATATCAGTTGTAACCAGTGTTTTGCGGTTCCAGCTGCACAGACGGGGCTTTGAAAACCTCGATGGCTTCAGGATGGATGGTGGTACCATTAGGGTTTAGGATTTAGGCTGCAGTATCGCCAGCATGTACTGCCCACCTTCCTAAATCCCTATATGACAGAACATGTGCAACTGAGGGTGGGTCTCCTATCGGAGCCTCAGTACTTGATTTGAAGGTTGCTTCAGTATGCTATCTTGTTGGTTGTGACACACTGGCCTAGTGATGGGAACATATGACCTTGCCCTTCTGGGAGGCCCCCTTGAATGACTCATTACTGCCGAGTGTCCACAAGCCAGACTGACAATGACGTGCAGTATTCACGATAAGGAAAAGCAGGACCCAATTGCACAGAATGTTTCACTCTCATGGCTTTCTCAGCATATGGTAAAGAGTGAAATGTCTGTCTTCGGTCCATTCATGGGGATCGACACAGATGGGGCATGAAAGCAAACAACGCTGACCTAAATTGAGCAGCAGTATCACCCAGCCCTCACAGATAGACATGCTGGGCCGGCTGATGATTTATACTTGCTGCAGTGCTCCTCGCTTGCGTGTTCAAGGCCGTGACAAGGAGGACCTTGGTGTCATGGATTTTGCAGAGGCATTTGCGCTAGCACAGGAGGCCGAGGTGGACCTGCTCATGATCAATGACCAAGGCAAGCACCAGCACAAGGCTTTGCAGGGGGGGTTCTGAGCCTGCTAGGTTATGATCAGGCAGTGTCGTTCTTCTGACGCTTTTAGCATTCTATGGCTGGAAACGAGGGATGCGACTTACCCTCAGCGCAGCCCGTGCATTCTGCTTCTGCAAGTTTGGTTCTTTGCTTTTGAGTTGCTAAGCTTAGTGGGAGACTGTCCTATGCTGCTGTATGTTGATTCTTATGAGGGGTAGCAGTTGGAGGTATAAAACAGCACCAGTAGGTATCTAAGTATGTGCGTAGTTGCCGACAATAGGTGGGGCAGTGGAGGTTTTGGATGCTTTTGACCTAGCTGCTGGACCTCATGTCTAGGCATATGTTGCCATGCTTGCATGCCGAAGCCAACCCATATTATGTTCCAGGGGTTTTTGTGACGAGATGAGGTGCGAGGCCTTCAGCACTTTTTGCTATGGCTATGGCTATCATGAAATGTACTAAAAACAGGCCTGTACAGAAGAGATGTCTGGACGACAGTTGTCATCAGAATGTCCAGTTACTCATTGTGGGATTTGGCAATGCATGCAGTTCCTGTCCTGGTTTGGCACTATTTGTCCCTGAAGAGTAGAGCCAGCTTGGAAGTGTGATAGCCCTTGTGTCTTCTCTAATGCATGTTAGGAGCTCGGCTGACTGCCTTCGTCTAATGTCCCAGTTTTCTCCAACATCTCACCATTGCTGGTCTACATGTTCTAACCAGTATCAAGGAAATTCAATAGAGCCCATATTACTACCAGCCCCTGCAACTTAGAGACTGGAAATAGCCAAATCTACAGGCTAAGCAGAATGACATACAGAATGTCAGTTTGTATTGTCATGTACTCTTTAACCATAATGCTACCTTCTGTCATTCACAATGCACAGGCAGTCCCCCAGTCGTACGATTGATTACGTTCAGCAAGTACAAGTTTGAGCTAGAGAAAAACGCGAAGCAGCGGCAGAAAGCATCCAAGGGGTACGCGGGGGGTGGGGGGTGGGGGGGTAGCATGCCTTGAGACTTGAATGGGGGAGACGAGACAGCATCAGCTGTACACTACCTATCTAGAGAGATAGAGATGTAATGATTTCTGAATTAGTAATGACATTTGTTCAGCTCATCTCTCTGTGGACTGGTGATGGTGCTGTCTGGTAATTAGTTGGGATAACACCAACCTAGTTCTGGGTGCATCCTTGCTGGGATCCTGGCTATTGTGCTGGCTAGCGGTGGATTGGTAAGTGAATAACCATTGGGGTAGATTGTGAGGGGGGCTGTAATGGGGGATTTCCATAGAAACCGCTGCACAGCCCTCCAGGCCATGCAGCACCGGAGCATGACTCCAACCAGTTTCTTCGTGGGGTGTTGGTGAAAGATTGAGAGAGTTAGCAAGACAGGGAGCTGCTAACGTCATGAGAGGATGAGACAAGCAGTTCGAGAGGCAGATATCTGATCAGTATTGGATTGGATTTTGGATGGTATGTTGTTGGGGTAATCGATACAATGTTAATCGCCTTCTTTTGGCCAGGGTAACTTATAGGTGAAGTGGTAAGAAGGTCCTCACAGAGGCACAGCAGGTTGGGACTGTGTGTCCTATCGTAGGGTCTAGGGTTTAGGTCTACTAGGGTTTACAATAAGGTCTACTAGGTCACCATACAATCCCACATTATTCTCTTTAAAATGAAAAGTGTGTAATGGAGACTGCAGAGGCGTCAGGGGTGCGCAGAAGGCTAGGTGCAGCTGAAACAAAAGGAGCAATGGACGAATGTCCCATTAAGTAAGAGGTGCTAGCGAGACCAAATTGTCATCTTGCAGTGAGATTGTCTCATATTGGTAGGTGCCGACGGTGGCCTAAGATTTTATACATGCATGCCGTATGTATAGAATTGCATTTGAGAAAGTCTGCAGCATGCTACTGGCTCAGGCTGGAAGTAGACCTGGTTGCTGCGTTCTGAAGACCACCCGTATTCTCTCCACCTCGCTGTTTCTTTGGGACGGCTTGAGGTGCCGGGCCTATGGCACTTTTTGCTATGACATTTTATAAAATATTATGATCGTGTGTGTGCATGCTGCTCATGCTGCTCTTGCTGCTGCTGCTTTAGGATTGAGACGAAGGAGGTACGCTTGACACCTGTCGTAGAGCCGCATGACTACCAGGTCAAGCTCAAGGCAGCAAGCAGTTTCCTTGCAAAGGTGTGTTGGTTAGAATGGTTTCAAACGTTAGCTAATAAGCATTGTTCCGCCTCACTGTTCTTTGTGACGGCTTGAGAGATGCGGGGCCTTAGGCGTATTTCGCTATGGCACATCATGAAATGTAACAATCAAAGGAAAGCAACGTGTTTAAGTCATCGGCTCATCACAGGACCTGGAAATATCTGAACAGTAAGATATCGCTATGTAAGTCTAGTTTCTGTGGAGGGTAGTAGACGTGTCAAGCCAGACACATTTACAATTCCAGATTGTGTGACTAGTTCTTGGGATGGTCATTTTGCCGTCATCTGTGAGTGCCACGATCTTTCCTCAATGTGGCAGGAGTAACAGACTTTGCTTGCGCTGGTGAATACAGCCCAAGGACCTGTCAGCCAAGCACTTGTGTGCCTCCAATCATCATGGGTCATGTGCTGCTTGGCCTTGGCTCATTCGACCTTTTAGCATAGCTGGTTTTGCGTTTTGATGATTGTTGGTTGATTGACTGACCTGTCGGCCACCTTTGTTTGGATGCGTTTGGTTGTTTCAGGGCAATAAGGTGAAGTTGGTGATGAACTTTTCAGGACGTCAACTCAGGTTCAAGGACCAGGGCAAGGAGCTCATTCTGGTAAGGAAGTTGGCCAAAGGAGGAAGGACATAGAGAAGTGTTAGGGAATTAGGCTGTGCTGTAGCTCAATGTGCCAAATTTCTGCTGTGATTGGTACCTATGTCATTAATTTGGCCCAGGTGGCAATATCAGCTCATTGATCAGCTCGCAAAAAGAGATTTAGCTTTGGGATGGTGGTTGCAACTTGCTTTTTTTTGCTGCACCCTCCTTTCTTCGTTCCAGCACTGCATGACAGACCCCTGCTTCTATTGTCAGCACTTTCCCCTGCTTCGAATGCCTGTACGCAACCTCTAGGCATATGCAGTCATGCATGCCGAAGACAACCCCTGTTTTGTTCCACCTTGCTGTTCTTTGTGATAGCTTGAGATGCGGGGCCTGTGGCACTTTTTTGCTATGGCATATCATGAAATGCAGTACCCAGCCTCCCTGTACCGGGTGGCAGTAACCTGAAGTACTTTCCTTAATTGTTGGCAGTGTGAACCATTTGATTGTCCTTACTCTATCATGATTTGGGAGCAGCTGTCCCCACTTCTAAGATCTGAATAATTCAGAGGCTCCTTTGGTGACAGCTAGGCAGGCAATGGGTAATCAAAAGAGCCTGGACAATTGCATCCCTCTCAACACACACTAACAAACTGGTTGGAGTGATGTGGCGGGTGCTGCACGGCCCGAAAACTCTGCAGTGATTAATCTCATACAATTGCAGTGCAATGGCTATTGAGGATGCTGAGCCTCTTTGATCTAACCTACTGGCTTGGTGAAGGGTGCTTAAGAGCTTTTTGTTGCTATGCTGCAGAAATTTGTAGAAGAATTGGCTTCTTGCTCCAAGGTGGATGGGCCCCTGAACTTGAAGACCAGCACCTTCACTGTCACGCTGGCACCCACCAAGTAGCTTGGAAGATGGCAGGGGTTTGTTCTGGGAAAACAAAATTGCTGTAGGTGGAATAGTCTGCTTTTTCCGGGCAGAAATTGCGGTGGGCGGGAGGACTGGTAGGGCGTTTTACTGGGCAGTGCCTAGGGCCAGTTGACAAAAAATAGATGGCAGGAGCTTGATGATAAGCAGCAGTGTGTTCCTACTGTGTTATACCTGGCTGGTATCCATTTGCTTGGTGGTATGGAACCCATTGTGTTTTAGATCCATCCGATGGTGTGTTTGGTCGGTTCGACCTAGCAGCCCTTGGCGGTTGCCACACCTTAAAGTTGCAAAGTTTGTTTATGAATGCATGGAATTTCGAAGCTCGGAGGAATGTGAGGACTATAATCCTTACTTTGATTTGTCATTATTCGGGGATGAATGGCAAGGTCGTATTTTCGATACCTTTTCTTCTGGACCAAGAGGTGATATTGCTGAGACATTCACTTCTGATGGACCAGGTTCCAGTATTTCTGCCCATGGAGCCTAGGTTGGCTCCGTACGGGCGCCCCCTTTGAGGGGCCATGTTGTAATCGTAATCGTAATCGTAAATGTTTGTTATGTTATGTTATGCAGACTGTGTGGGGCACGTACTGTTGAGGGCCCTTGTGAGGAATCGTGGGTTTTGCAGCACCCATGTGAGTAATGTAGTTTTTGCAGGTCAACTCCCGACCCCGCTGTTTATATTCAAGGCGCCAAGCAAATTCGAGCCATGCTTGCGAGAGTTGCAGCATCTCACCTCTATAGGCGCAACGAAGTACAATGAACTCTTGATAAACAAGGGGGACCAGGGGTAGGGGGATCGCACCACATGTGCTAGTGAGAACCGCCTCTACAAACAAACAACAACAACAAACATTGAAGGTGTGGCAACCGCAAAGGGCCGCTAGGTCGAACCGACCAAACACACCATCGGATGGATCCAATACAATGGCTTCCAGACCACCAACTGAAGCAGTACTGATACCGAGACATGTGTCCAGGCAAGACAGAGCCCATGATCAAGAACACCACCCACTCCTCCATCGGTTGCAATTGCATGGCAAACAATGACGATTACCACGGGCTGGAGATGTACAAGAACCATGCAAAGGACTCAACCACAGAGGGATATATGCAACCAGACCCAACCACCATGGAATGTGGCCACCATGGAATGTGGCCGAATCAATCCCAAACAAACAAAAATATAAGGTGTGGCTGCACCAAGTAAGGCAGCTAGGTCGAAACGACCAAACACACCGGGGAGCCAGCGCACTCAGGGCTAACGCCCGACATCCACTCACTCAAGAGAGACCACTGCACAGCCCTCCAGGCAGCAACCGAGCATGGCACCAACCCGGTTGAACGGTTCTTTAGACTAGAAGTTGCAAGCAGCATGCTGCACCTAATAGTCACTACGGTGGTCATAGGGCTAGGGCTGGGGCCGTTGTACCAAACAAACAAACCTTGCTTGGTGCTAAGCTTCACCACTCTCTTTCCCGCCATAAACCTGTGGATCCACAGATCTGGGGCTAAGTGCTGCATAATCCCGATGGCTTGGCCTACCACCATATGTTGCCTTCGCATCTGGATGTATTGATCACTCGTTCCATTGATTGATTGATTGCATCTTGCCCCCCTTACCACCTGCTGCTGTGTCGTGCTTCATGTAATGTAGCTCATAAACTGTTATAATTATTAAACTCTAAACTCAAACCTAGATCCTAACCCTAAAGCCTAACCCTAGAGCATAAGTTCTTGCCCCCTCCTTACCTGCTGCTGTATTATGCCTCATGTGTTTCACCTCCCAATCTGCGAACCATGAAGCCTAACCTCAACCCTAGGTTTTAACCCTAAACCTAGATCCCAAACCCAAACCCTAAGTCCTTGCCCCCTCCTTACCTGCTGCTGTATTATGCCTCATGTGACGCAGCTCCTCCACCATTGGGGGTTCTGATAACAATAGCAGAGATGATGATCCAGGGGTAATCAGGACAGCAGCTGGGGGAGTGGGGGACACCTAACACAAAAACAACCAAACCAATGAGCTTTCAAGGCAGCAACCATCCCTAAATTCGTTGCATTTCATGGTATGCGATAAATAAAGTGTCATAGGCCTGGCACCTCAAACTGTTACAGAAACGGCCAGGGTTACCGCATACGACTGAAAGTGCTTTCAGACTTGGCAATGTAATACAGTTCTTCGGTCTACTTGTCTCAGCCTCACTAGAATTCGCAGCCCTTTGGCTCTCTTTCGTTCGCACTTACTCACCCCACAACCCTAACAAACTGCTGGAGTCATGCTTGGGTGCTGCACGGCCCGGAGGGTTGTGCAGTGGTCTCTATTAACAAGCTGTTACAGAAACAGCGAGGTGGAACAAAAGAAACACATCCTCAAAGTGAATGACGTGCTAGAAGATAGTTGGCTGTAAGCCAAGAACAGACTGGCGAACCAGTGGGGAGTAGCAGCTCCTCTGAAAGCAGAAACCAGACTATGAGCAAGAAGAATCATTCGAAAAGGTGTCTTATTCCTAGGTGCAATGAGATTAATGGGCTTGACTGCTAGTGGCATAAAGTAGGTCACGGGGCCCCAAGACGTTCGACTAGCACCAGTAGCCTAGCATATTGAAATTGACCCCTTACCAAGCCTCAAAGCCCCCACTGAAATGCAGTGGAAGGAGCAAGTACTTAGCTATGTAACTCCCCCGCTCTCTTGATGTCTGATTGTCTCCGCTCTCGTCGTCTTAGCTCTCAGTATCGGTTTCTCTCAACACACACTAACAAACTGGTTGGAGTCATGTGGCGGGTCCTGCACGGCCCGAAAGCTGTGCAGTGATCTATCTCATAAATAGCAAGTGCTTTCTGCTGCCTCCATCCCCCGCCTTCTTTGGTTGCTTGTGACTCCTACACAGCTCTAAGGGTTCGTGTGCAGAACAACCACCAATGTGTTTGGGAATAGAGCATCTGCACCATCAGCCTCTTCCTTCTGAACGCAGCCAAACTGGGCCTCTCCTCCACCCACTTCCCAATCACAATTGCAGCCCTCATCCTGGTCACCCCAGCTGTTTTGTGCTGGCATAATTGTCTCCCTCTGTCTTTACCCCTGGGTACGCGGGTCCCCTCCCTCCCACCTAATGCTTTGGTCTCATCTCTGCCATTTCTACATCCCCTCCCCTTCCCCCGGTCCATCCTCCCCCCCCCCCCCCTCCTCCAGCCCTTCTCCCCAGCCTCCTCCTGCAGTCCCCTCTTCTCCCCCTCCTCTGACCCTTTCTCCTCCCCATCCTTCCTCCAGCCTTCCTGACCACCACCCTTCACTCCCTCTTTTCTTTTCCCATCTTCTGGAGCCCTCGACCCCCTCTGCCTCCTTCCTCCGGTCGCAGTCTTCCCCTTCCCCCTGCCCCCGCCCAAATCCCCTCTCCCCACACATCTTTTCAGCTCCGCCTTCAACATCAAAAACCACCAACACAGTTAACCCACCACCACCACCAGCAGCAGCAGCTGTGCCATGCTTCACTCCCAGAGTGAAATTGTCCCCTTCTCCCTAAACCCCTGCAGCTGCCTCACTCCCAATCAGCCTCCAGCCCTCCTCCCTCGGCCCTGCTCTCCTTCCCCCCTCCCCCCCACTGCCTCCCCCACCTGTAGCAGCTGCACCTCCAGCACCTCCATCTCAAGCACTCCTCCTCCATGGTCTCCAACACCACCAGCCACAGCAGATGGATGCTTGGCGCCCAAAATGATACTGTCCCACTTCTCCGCAGGCCCCCTGTGGCTCCTGCGCTTCCAATCAGCGCCTGCCCCCCTCCCTTGGCCCTGCTCCCCCACCCCCCCACCCTCCCCTTTCCCTTCACCTGTAGCAGCTGCACCTCCAGCGCATCAACTGCAACCACCCCCAGCAACAGCAGTGCTATGCTTTGCGCCCAGAGTGATACTACCCCTTTCCTCCTCAGCCCCCCCTGCAGCTCCCTTGCTCCTAATCCCCCCTGCCCCCCTCCCTACACCCCACCCACCCCTTCCCCTTCACCTGTAGCAGCTGCACCTCCAGCACATCAATCTCAAGACCACCACCACCACCACCAGCAGCAGCAGCAGGGGTGCTCTGCTTCACTCCCAGAGTGATAGCATATGTATTCGCAACATGACCAGGCCGCACACCACCACCACCACCACCAGCACCAGCAGCAGCAGAGGTTGTAGCAGAGGCTCCTTCATGTGATCGTATTGCCCAGATGATGCAGCTGATTGTACCTGCAGGGGGAACAGGGGGTAAAGCAATGGTGATTTGGATGAGCAGGACCATTCAGCCATTCAGCTTGTAGTGGACCTGCCATGCCCTTGGACCCACATTCAGTACCGTTACAAGGCCTCTGGCATCGGGGTGGTGGCCCTTTGTCAATTCTGGTACGTCTTTCAATCCGCACTAATCCTGTCATGTCGCTTCCAAGGACCTCGCTTATCTCTGTCCCATCACCCTACCCTGCTTTGATTTATTGTACCAACCTCCGAGCAGGAACACTAGGGTATAGGAGGAGGGGAAGGCGGCTTGGGTGGGCAAGGGGGAGGTGGTAGGGAAGGAGGAGGGGAGGAAGGCAGCACGAGAGGAGGGGGGGTTTTGAAGGGGAAGGAGGGGAGAGGGGGTGGAGGGGGGGGGGTTGAAGGGGGAGGGGGGGCTGGAGGAGGAGGAGTGTGGAGGGGGGGGGGGGCGGGAGAGGAGGGGAGGGGGGCATTGGGAGAAGTGGCAAGGAGGGGAAAGCGGCAGAAGTAAAAGGACAACATATGGTTATGAAGCAGGAACAGGGTGTAAAGGGATGGGCAGGTTGTGGGAATGCAAAGCACAGTTATGTAACAGGGGCCAAGATGGCGAAGAAAGGAAGGACTGGAAAGACAGAGAGGGCCATGTGGCAGAGGACAGGGTTTAGGAGAGCAGGGTCTTGGGAAGGTGGAGGGCAGAGGGAGCAGGAGGATTGCAAGGGTGGGACATAAGGATATAAAGGATGGCGGCAAAGGAGGCAGAAAGAGACAAGGAACTTTCAGGGGTGAGGGGGAAGGGCAGGGCATCAAGCTAGGGAGCACCACAGTGCAATCCCCTGCGCCCAGTAATGATGGCGCTCACCTGTTGAGGTCATATTGCAGCTGCTTCTAAGACCAAGGGCCACTTTTGCAAAAAAGGCTTTGGCTCCAGGAGCTGTAAGCCGCAATAGCTGGCAGCTTACTTATGGCTGCTGCACGTTAGATGTTTGTTTGTTATGCTTACCATAAGAGCCTTGAGGCACAGAGGGGAGGTGGGTTCCTCCCTCTCCAGATGAGGCATGCTAGAATTTCACAAATTATTGCCTGCTAACTGCAAGAAGCATGTGATTACAGATAATACATACCTGTAACAACAGCCTACATTATGGCCTGCTGGGGAGTGGGGTGGGAGGGTGGGGGATCTAGGGGGATTAGGGAAGGGGGCAGATATGGGGATTAATGATGTGGTTTGACTCCTCACCTGCTGGAGAATGGGGTGGGGGTTAAGGGAAGGGTTGTCTATAGGGGCAGTGGAGGGGGTTGGATATGGTGGTTTGACTCCTCACCTGTTGGGTTCATTGCAGCTGCTTCTATGATAAAGGGGCGGACCCCTGTGGCAGGTACTGGGGGACGCAGGGGGTATACCGAATGTGACACAGTACCTGCAACAGCATTATAACACAAACAGAAAGCTAGCTGTGAGCAACAGGAGCCTTCTTAAGGTATGGAGACCAGTGGCCTTAACCCACTAGAATCAGGTAAACTGAGGAGCTGATTCAAGCCCATGCGATTCCACATAGAGCGTGTATCTGCACAGCTATTGCAGATGCACCTAAGGCAGAATGTGGGCCAGCCTAATAGTACCAAACATGGATGGAAGTTGGTGCCCATGCTGTTCTTCTGCTAACCCTAAACCCTAAACCAGCTATAGAGTTGAACCAGAGTCTCACCCAAACTGCAATAGAGTTGAAACAGCTGCTAACTACACCCCTGCTGATCCTCGGCACTGTCACCACCACTACAACCGCCGCCATTGCCACTGCTGCTGCTGTTGCTACTGCCCGGCGTCTACCTTCCATCCCTTCCATCGCTGCTGCTGCTGCTGCTGCTGTGTCTCCTGATGTTATGGCTGTTAATCTGTGCTGCCTGTGCTGTGCTTCTGCTGCTCTTACTGCTGCCATCACATATCTGCCTGTGCTACTGCTGCCAAGATCCTCACCTGCTGTTGCTGCTGCTGCTGCTGGCTGCAGCTGCAGCAGAGTGAGGTCCCCCTGGCCCTGAGAGAACAGCAGCAGCTCCCCTGAGGTTATTGACGGGCTTAGCTGACCATGCTGTGCTGGGTGTAAGAGAGCTATAGAGGGGTCAAGGACAGACTCTATGGTCCCCCCTGTTGGGTGTGTGGGGGGAGGCAAACCTGCAGCAGGAAGGGCCATATAAGACGCTGTCTTGGATGTCTAATTTCCTTCAGCATCATGCCTGTAACTGTCTGCCGCAAGCTGGCTGTGCATGGCGAAGGGGTGAAGATATGGTAAGGCCCTGCTGAGCTGTTGCGCAGATTTGAAGGTGTGCTATGTGCTTTTGCTTACATGCTAGCTGGCGGATGGAGACATCTGGGGCGGTGGAGACTTCACACAATAGAGTGGTGCCCTGTGGCCCTTGAGTGGCGACGAAGTGGCGTCCTTGGGATTCAAGAAGGTGGTTACGGAGGACAGATGTTCTGGTGTGCAGGTAATCCACGGCGTTCCCCTGGCCGGTCTGTAAGGCACCAGGAAGATCTGCCTGCTTTTTATCCCTTACGAACGCACCACCAAGTCGCCAACTCTCAAACCGCCGGTTCTGTAAACGCCGGTTCAAGCTGACTTGAGGCATGTCTATTGGACGAGCAGATACAGGCGATTCGACGAAATGCTTACGTCAAGGACCCACATTGGGCACGTTGTACACATGGTTTGGCATATGTCCCTGCATAATGCAGCTTGCCTCAAGCACAATGACTCATGGAGGGGACTTCTCACTCGGACACACCCGAAGCCAGATGAGAGCAAGATCTGACCAATATGAGCATTATTCAGTCCAATCCTGGAATCTGTCAGCTATATGAGGAAGCACATACATACGCAAGACAAGTTGTGCAGGTCAAACAGGAGCGGCGATGTCCGGTCCTGCTGCTGCCTGCATCCCTTCCTCAGCAGCTTGCTGTATTAGTACATGCCCGTTTGAGGCTTGGTCCGTGCTCTCTTCTGCTTTATTATATCCTGCCGCTCTCTGTTTCCAATTGAATAGCATCTGGTACCAACCGGTCTGCTGCTCGAGGTAGTATGGTGTACGCCGAGGCACCTTGGGTGTTCAAAGGACGGTAAGAGCCTTTGCATCAAATGTCAGCGTCTGCCGCGCCTGTAGAATCAAGTCTGAAAGCACGCGGCTGGGTGCAGGGCGCTCTACCAGTTGCAGTTGGTCAAAGCAGACGAGGTGAGCCATCGAAGCGCTGTTTCGCCTCGCGACTGCTCCTTGTGCATGAATTACCCCCATTTCCCCATTATCCTGCTGGCTTACCATGGCGTCATTGAGCTTGATAGCGGCAGATTGTAGTCCATCCCCGCTATGCACATGCGCCAGTCTAAATACGATCCTGTCGGGTTCTCGCTGCAGGCCAGAAAGCACATTCCTCCAGAGCTCAAGCTTGTCGAGTTTTTTGGGTGAGGGGGCCCTAGGGTTGAACTCACTGCAACGAACAGTCAGCAGTAGACCCATGGCTGCTCGACAGCTCCATGAATTGCTTTCAAAGTCACCATCCTCCTTACGAGCAATGCCATTTGCACTTCACCTTCGTTCCTACTTGTACATAACCAAGAGACAGCCTGCATGCGTGAGGGTCCTCTGCATACGGATCCAACCAAGCATGGAATGTATGCGCCTTGCCCACTTGATAAGAAGCTGGCCAGTGCCCAGGCAAAGGAAAGGTGGGACCGCTGCATTGAAAGGTATGCCATTGATGTCTCGACCCTGCAATCTCATATCTTGCTCTGTCTTTTTCTTCTCAGCTATACCTTAGGTGGTTTCTACCTTGCCCGGTATGAGGACAGCCCTGTGGGAGCCTTTGACGAGGTGGGTAATGAAGGCAAGGAATTGGGCAGGGGTGCCTCTTCACCAAGGCATTGGCTTCCAATCCATAAGCTTCCAGAAAACCATCTTCTTCACGAGTAATTCAGTTGGCAACTTTTAGACAAACAACTAAAAACCGAAGAGCTGCTTGATACCCATCGCAAAGTGGGACTTATCATGTGCTGGAGGAAGAGACTTGGATGTGTTAGCACACTCAGGCTAATTGCACACCCTCTTGCTGCAGATGCATGGTCCATTTAGTGCCCTTTTGAAGTTGGGCACATGAAACCGTATGCTAATTATTCCTACCTTGCACACATGCCCTAAGGCCTTGCTCTGCCTGTTTGGCCCACCACTATAGAGTGCACCCAGATAGAATGACCAAAGCGTCCACTGCCCCCTAGCAGCTGGTTAAAGATGTATAAATGGGGCTGCATGGCTGCAAAGCTGTCCTATGACCCCTGTTATATCAGAAAGAGCCTAAAGCCCCGTGCGCTTTCCCAGGGACTCCACCTCAGCGGTGTGGTGCAGATCTCTATCTCAAAACATAGCAACTGTGCTCTTTATCTATCACAATTACTCAGCCCACCCCACTAAGAGCCTGGTTTGAGTCCTTATTGGGTGCTGCACGGCCCAGAGGGCTATGCAACGGTCTCTACTAACAAAACGTATCAGCTGTGCAGTGGTGTCTCTCAACAAAACATATCAGCCAGCCAGCTCCTCCTTTCAACAGCCATCTTT
>OY744508.1:4447788-4480446 GCA_963556185.1 Pseudopediastrum boryanum | reverse complement strand
TTAGCAGTTATGACAGCAAGTTTAGCTCAGCAGCATTACCAAGTAGCCTGATGCCTTGTCTGACGGCATCGTTACTAGGATAGCAGGCATCAGGGAGCATGGGCAGCTGCTTTTGGTGAGGCATGGGGGTACTGTATGCATAAACCGTCCAGCCCAGCTCCGTAGGAGCAGAACCACCCCCCTCGCCTGCATGAGATGCCAAAGATTCACGCACAGCCATGCCCAATAGGCTATCAAAGGGCACTTTGCAAAGCCTACGCCATAGATCAATAGAGGCTCGTAACCAACCCTTTGCCACTGGATTCATGCACATCTCCTTATGCACCACAGTTGTTGGCACAGACTTCCTCAACTTCCCCAGCTGCCTTAATAAGGTGTAAGCACTATGTGCTGTACTATGGCCCGATTTGGTACAGAGTGGTTCTGAGCGTGTACCGTTGTGAGATTTGGGATGCATGATTCGACTTGACTGCTGCTAATGAAATGCTTGACCGAGTTGATTGAAGATGGCTGCCCAGGCTCTGCTAGTAGATATGTACCCAGAGGTGCACATGCCGCTGCCCAAGGCTATGCTATATGTGTGTCCTGAACGGCAAAGGCATGCTTCAAACGCAATGAAGATGTTATATCGAACCACAGGTAGTAGTGCTGCACAATTTTCAGTCGATCGTCGATGGCCAGATCCTGCCACCCATAAACAACTTGCGGCAACCAACGACAAAATAGGTACAGCTTCGCTAAAAAATATTCACACACGCTGCAAGCATGCCTTGCTTTGCCAAGAACGCTGCTTCGCCTGCCGTCGACCCGAACAACCCATTGCAGTCGAACATCCCTAAACCAACTACTCAAGGCACGAGATCTTTTGGACGACAACCCATCACATTATGGTCTCCGTCGTACACTGTGGCCTTTATTACGATGTTGCCTTCTCCAAGCGGCCACCGTACGTGCCTCTCGTCATGCTGCTAGGTGAACTTTTAGGATCCTAAAAACCCAGACCACAAAACGGAGACCTGGTAAGTCGCGGTGACTTATCATATTAGCCGAGTGCCAAATCACATTATCGCCCTTACCCGCTTCTATCCTTTCCCTCCCAATGGCCCTCTCGAACGCTTCGCGTTCAAATCGGGCCAAAAACATGCAAAATATACAAAATATGCAAAATATGCAAAATATACAAACTCGTTGCTTACTTGCTGCCAACTAGCAGGCCCCCTTCAGTGTGCGTATGGGGAGACCCCCTTAAGGGGGTCGGACCATACCTTGTTTATGTGGCCTAAGTGGTTCACCTGTACGAGGGGTATCCATATGGTTGGCCGGCATGGGGTTGTGTGACTTCTGTTCATCAGCAGGGGTCGTGTGCTGCTTGGTCCTGAGTGACCCTTTTGGCATAGCTGGTTTTGCGTTTTGATTGATTGACGCAGGCCAGCTAGGGGCCCTTGGCAGGCGAGCCTGTCCAGCATCCGGTGAGTCACAGGGGAATGGTCGTCGAGCCTCGAGTTACCCGCGAGAGTGCCGTGGTCTAGGGTACTGTGAAAGCACTGCTTTTGATCAGGCTCTTTCAACACAAAACATCATGTGCTGTCACATCGCAAGGGTCTATGGCTGCTACATGGCTGCCTGAACAGGAAATTAACAATCTGCATAGACAAACCTATGGCCCCACTGCCTGCTGCTGCCTATCGTCTAAACTCCTAGTTTTCTGGTGGGTGTGTACTGCCCATCTGGGTGGGTGGTGTACTGCACTTCTGGTGTGTATGGCCTCTCTAGCGGGGTGCTTCCCTTCTAGCGGGTGTGCTTCCATTCTGGCAGGTGCATCTCCCTATAGATGATTGTGTGCTCCTTTTGTTTCTGCGTGGTGGTTGTGAATGTATTCCAATTTGGAGCCTGGGTGGGTCTGCTATGGTGGCCGTGTCTGGGGTTTGTACTTGCCTGGAGGAATGGTGAGTGATGGTGGGTTGTTGGGATGATGGCGTCCTGCTCTGATGGCTCAGTAAACACATTCTGTACCTTCAACGCATGTGTGACCTGCTTTTGATGTGGGTGGGGGCTACTGGATGTTCTGCAGTTGAATGAAATACAGCTTCTTCTTATGGGTACATGCTGTCTGGTGCTGCTGCTGCTCATGAGCCCTGTGGAGAAGGGTATGATGAGAAAGCTCTTGTGCTACGGTAGTGGCCCAAATGAACGACAAACTGGGTGCGGGTTTTGGAGCGCAGGGACAAAAAGTCTCAATGTTACATCCATAGCTTGGCATGTTTTGCTGATGACTCCGAAGCATGCACTTTGCTTGCTTGCTGGGGTTGGCGGGGCTCAGTGGTGTTGCGTGAATTTGGATGGGTTGGGGTGCTTAGAAGTAGGGCAAGTCATTAAATTGCTTGGCTTCCTGTTGACTGGGTCAACTGGTCAGCACATGGCAAGTCGACATGGGCTGGCCTGACGGCATACGGTACATTGGCTAGCAAGGGATCTATGGTGGGCTGGTGGCAGCCATTGTATGAGTCTTGTTCAGGAAGCTGGGTGACCATGGGTATGCCATTGAAGCCCAAGCTGGCTCCTTGTGGGTGGTACTGCCTCCACCGGCACCCCGCTTTGACATGGACATTTGGTCATTTGGGGCATTTCAAACCGTGTAAATACTTGAGAGGGTTGCGTCCTGCTGCTTGTCTGTGGTAATCTGCAGCCCTCGATTGATCCCTACTAAAGCATGGAGCCATGCCCCTCACCTGGAATGAAGTTAAGGCGCGGAATGCATGAGCACTAGCAGCAGCGCTGACGGCCGTTTGCAGACGATCATCAGCGGACCTGAGCAGCAGGGACACCAAGACTTTGGCATGAGTTGGCTTCTTGAGTTCTGCACGCTGCCCTTTAAATGCAGGTACACCGATTTCCCACCCATTGCACATGAGCACCACTCCCAAAGAACATTGACAGAGTGGACTTGCTGGCTCAAGTATTCTGGCACAGTTGTGCCCTCAGCAATACTGGCAGTGGGAGCGGCTCCCTGCGCCTGCTGACAGAGTGACGATGTCTCAAGCCAAGCCCTCATTGCCTCTTTGCTCGCTTCAATTTGCATTCAATGCCAGAGCAACAGAGCTGCCAACACTGGTAGAAGGTAATGCCAGTGCCACCTTGAGCAATTACCATCGTCCCTCCTGCCCTCTCCACTCCACAGAGTCTCATACAAAGTCATAGGACTGACTGACTAGTAACCGATTTCTAGACACCTGGCCTCAGTAGGACTTCTCTTTTACATAGCCTCATCAATCCGCCACCACAAGATCCCAAACACGGTAAGAAATTCATGGAGACATGCCCGTAACCACTGACAAACAAACAAACAAACAACAATTCAAGGTGCGGCAACCGAAAAGGGCTGCTAGGTCGAACCGACCAAACACACCATCGGATGGGTCCCAAAACAATGGATTCCACACCACCAATCAATTGGAATACCCAAGCATACATCCAACTACGGAGAGTTCATGTCCGGTAAGTCCATTCACATCACTTCATTTATCCGTCATGTAAGATATATCAAACAAGGCCACCACAGCTGTACCATCCAAGATGTCCAGAGCACCAACCAAGGCGAATACCCAAGCATGTATCCATCTAGACTTCAACCAGTTCCTCATCAGACGAACCACCAGAAAGAGCTTGCCTCCGAATGTCAAGAGCACGTCAGCTCTATCATAACTGATTATGACCCCACCAAGGGCAGCCACCCATTCCCCTTAGGGCAACTACGGCCATTTCAATCCACTCATCACCTCCGGCAGACATTGAACACACCGCATGACAAACAGCACAGCTGTCAAAAATGCACAGATAATCACCTTCAGAAGAATTGATCTGCACCTTCAAGAAATTATAGTTTTGGTATTGGGCATCTAAGTAAATGACAACACACACATTCTCCAACAATAGCAGGACATGTTGCCATTCTCCCATTCTCCTTGCCATTATACGATTGCAGGGTATGCCCTCAGATTAACTTAAGAACTCTGATGATAGCAGCTGCCCACATAACCACAGAGCACAGAGTACCGTAACCAGTAAGTGGCAAACAGCAATTGTGACCAGTAGATGCAGCCCAACACAAGCTGCAAGGACCCTTCAGCACAAGTGCATCTCAACTTAGGGCCCCTTCTCCTTTGCTGCTTCCTCCAACTCCCTCAGCCTTGCCTGCAGCTGTGCAATGCCGCCCTCCAGCTCCTCCAGTGTGGCTGTACCTTCCTGCACGGGTGACGCACTGCTGAGCTTCTGTGTCCCTACAGCACCTGCAGCACTCCCCCCGGCAGCCTCCCCGACACCCACTGCAGTGTCCCCAGCACCCTGGATAGCATTCTCGGCACCCACAAGAGCATCCCAGGCTCACTCGAAACGAAGCGATGTGACAGACTTACCTTTGAGGAACGATTGTGGCGAGGATGCCAAAGGATGACACCAGGGGAACAATGACAGCGGGATGTCAGAGGGTTGGAACACCATGGGAAGAACAATGTGCATGTACAGGGCGGTCAGGAATCACACACCTGCAAAGGCAAGTGCAAGGAACATACCAGCAGCAGCTCCGTTCAAGCAAAGCACCTACAGCAGCAGAGGAGGGCGGCCACTGCAGATCATGGGGAGTAGGTCTCCCTCATGATTAGCATTGACCGCCCCAAAGCGGCAGGGGAAAGAAGGTTAGTTTGAGTTCCTGAGACCCTTGCCCATTGACGTATGCAGCTCTCATACAACCTAAGAACTAGCTGAAATGACATGGAGCTTGTTTCTTAGCAACATCACCACATGCACAAGCCATCAGTCTCCCTTTAGGTGACATCCAGGCAGCACTAGGTTGCTGGATGTGGTCCTGCGCGCTGACACTCTCCACAGGGACTGCTCTTGTGCCGCCGGGGGGCGTTCTAACTTTTTAACAGTATCCGGCAGTTGTTATAGCCTCTTTTTGATTGGACGAGACCATTGCATAGCAGTGACTTCAAGCACCACATGCAGGGGATGCCATCTTTTTGAATCGTGAGAGGCTGCCTATAAGCTCCATGTCAAACAGCTGCCCCTATGCACCATGTCATACAGGAGGCAATAGCACTGCTGCTGCTCTGTTACTCCTACAGAGCCTAGATTGGCTACTTTGCCCATCGAATCGTTTCAGTCAGAATTAAATTATGTTGTTCATCGCACCTGTAGCTGCGCTTGAAGGCCCATCTGTCTAAATATGCTCGTAGTGGGTCGGACTGAGTCTGCCCTCACATACAGTTCATGGTGGTCTTAGCCAAGTACCAGGAACACATTCTGCTTGCTGAGTTGTGGGCTTTCTTCTTGGATACAAAACACCTACAGCAGCAGAGAAGGGCGGTCACTGCAGATCATGGGGAGAAGGTCTCCCTCATGATTAGCATTGACCGCCCCAGAGCGGCAGGGGAAAGAAGATCAGTGAACGTTGTTGAGACCCTTGCCCATTGACGTATGCAGCTCTCATACAACCTAAGAACTAGCTGAAATGACATGGAGCTTGTTTCTTAGCAGCATCACCACATGCACAAGCCATCACTCTCCCTTTAGGTGACATCCATGCAGCACTAGGTTGCTGGATGTGGTCCTGCGCGCTGACACTCTCCACAGGGACTGCTCTTGTGCCGCCGGGGGGCGTTTTAACTTTTTAGCAGTATCCGGCATTTGTTATAGCCTCTTCTGGATTGGACGAGACCATTGCATAGCAGTGACTTCAAGCACCACATGCAGGGGACGCCATCTTTTTGAGTCGTGAGAGGCTGCCTATAAGCTCTATGTCATGAAGGAGGCAATAGCGCTGCTGCTGTTCTGCTGCTTATGATTTGACTAGCTTTTCCAAAGAGTTGCTTCAGGCTTAATGACATTCTGCCGTTGCTCGCACCTGTCGCTGCACTTGAAGGTCCATCTGTCCGAAGATGCTCGTGGTGCAATGGGCTGACTACATTCTTCGAGCATCACAAACAGTCCTCCAGGGCTGAGGTAAGGAGCTGCAACACAGTATGTAGGGGTCAATTTATCATGAGAGGACGAGCATCCGTAGAAACTTGCTACACGTCATGCTTGTAAGGAACCTTTGCGCGTTTGCCTGGAGTGGGCTGTCGGCCCCCGTGGCATACCTGCTGCTGAGCATGCTTCACCAGCTGCTGCATGGGAAGAGTACGTCTCGGCAATGGGCCCAAAAGCGCCCACAAGTTAAACTGTACGCTGCCTCGGAACCATGTGCACCTTGCGTGCAGGATCTTGGTGGACGGGCTAACCGTATATCGTATAGGATGCTGCTCCAAACAACTTGTTCTCGCTGTCCCGCCCACAATGTATACTCCAGAAAATTCAACTCCCCTTCAATGCAATATGAGACCTAATGCACGAGAAAGGCCTAGGACAATTCCAAATAAACACATGCCATCCACTTCATATCTCAAAAGCCCAGCTCCAAGCACCCCCTGGTGTAAAGCATGCTAAGGGAATGACTGCCCTGAGAGTGAGGTTGGGATATGAGGGAGCTAGCTGAACGCAGGTCAGCCGCCGAAATAGGGTGCCACCAGCTGGTTTACTGCTGATGGCACCCGCCAAGACCCCCCAAACACTAAGGGCACCCATCCACCAAGCAGTACTCAGCCACCAAAGGGCGGGAGGGTGGGAAATAAACAGACGAGACCCTTCGGAAAAGCGCAGCCCCAATAAGTTATAGAGGGGATGAATGAATGTAATAGGCAGCATGGGGTGTATGATCAGGCGACAAGGGGGATGAGAGGTGGCTGCGAGTAGCTAAGGTTGCTGCTGCAGTAGGGGCTGGGGCCATATGGGAAGCGGCTGCTGCAACGGAGGGGTATGGAATGAGAAGGAAAGGAGAATGGCTGCTGATAGCTGAGGTTCATGGCATGCCGCTGCACTTATTGTTGTTTCAGCAACAAGGCGAGTAGCTGCTCACTGGTGTTCCTATGAAGTGGCTGCTGCACAACCACATTTGAAGGCAACGGCTCATCTTGAGCCCATGTGTTGCGTTTGCAAAAAGGCCACAATGCGAGCAACGGGCTCTACACAGATTCTACACAGCAGACAAGGGAGGATGCATGCAAGTATTGTGACACTTACTTGGGTACAGAACGGGTTAAAGCGCTGATGCACACATGTCCGATTCTATAAGGCATTCAGACGTGTATATATGTCGTCTACAAGAAATGCGCACCTCCAACAGGATCCAAAGAGCAGACCCAGACACCAGCTTGGTCCATTCTTCGGCTGCGACTTCGGTCGCAGCAACATGGCCTGACAAATCCACTGCCATGACACTTCCGTCAGCTAGAAGGAGTACTACTAAGGCATTGAGGCCCATGTGGGAAGCATCTCAAGTAAAGGACATTTCTGTCAGAGCATGGCGAAGATGCGTCTGGTGGGAGCATTTGCAGGCACAAGCTAAAGATACGGAGAAGATAGCATAAGGTAGACCGAAGAGTTGTACGTGGACGAAGACATGAGGGCGAGGCAGAGGCAGAGGCTTAGTTGGACGCTCGCTGGATAATCCAACAACTTCACGTGGAATCACGTGGCCTCACGTGGGTGTGTGCGATATGATCTTCCGCACAGTAATGAGCCGCAATGCAATGCGATCATGGATTTCTTCAATACTTTAATTCATGCGATCAGTATAAATGGTGACGCACGAACAAACGAACGAACGAACGAACAGGCGCGTCTCAGGGCTTGCCCCAGGGGGGCTGCGCAAAAACTTCAAGCAGCAATGGGAACTTGATAACCCCAGTCCGCCCAGCACATATCCTGTCCGATCACAGTGCCGAGCTCAAGCCCCGCACTCAATGTCCATGAATGTGTTCAACGCATCAGATAGTGTATGCCTTCCAAAGGTACTTGCAACACATACTCTATGCCTTTATGTACTCACAAGTTCATGTGTCCACCTAAAGAACTCATGTCACCCAACAAAACCCCTCTACAGAACCCCGACACTCTTGACCCGGTTCCGCCCTGCCCAAGATCCGCGTGGTATCAAGGATACCTTCAGGATCTTGGTGGACGGGCTAACCGTATATCGTATAGGATGCTGCTCCAAACAACTTGTTCTCGCTGTCCCGCCCACAATGTATACTCCAGAAAATTCAACTCCCCTTCAATGCAATATGAGACCTAATGCACGAGAAAGGCCTAGGACAATTCCAAATAAACACATGCCATCCACTTCATATCTCAAAAGCCCAGCTCCAAGCACCCCCTGGTGTAAAGCATGCTAAGGGAATGACTGCCCTGAGAGTGAGGTTGGGATATGAGGGAGCTAGCTGAACGCAGGTCAGCCGCCGAAATAGGGTGCCACCAGCTGGTTTACTGCTGATGGCACCCGCCAAGACCCCCCAAACACTAAGGGCACCCATCCACCAAGCAGTACTCAGCCACCAAAGGGCGGGAGGGTGGGAAATAAACAGACGAGACCCTTCGGAAAAGCGCAGCCCCAATAAGTTATAGAGGGGATGAATGAATGTAATAGGCAGCATGGGGTGTATGATCAGGCGACAAGGGGGATGAGAGGTGGCTGCGAGTAGCTAAGGTTGCTGCTGCAGTAGGGGCTGGGGCCATATGGGAAGCGGCTGCTGCAACGGAGGGGTATGGAATGAGAAGGAAAGGAGAATGGCTGCTGATAGCTGAGGTTCATGGCATGCCGCTGCACTTATTGTTGTTCGGAAGCTCGGTAATGGAGGCTTGGTAGCAGCGTGATGCAACTTTGAACCAGAGGGGCTGGATCGGAAACTTCAGTGCGCGGATGGGAAGCTGTTGGGCTGGAGCATAGCTGGTAGGAGAGTGAGGTGAGAGCTCGCGGGCTCGCAGAATGAACCTGTTCGAACCTATGCAGACCGTGCGCCTGAACGCTTTCAAGTAACGCTGCAAAGGCAGCGGAGTGTACGTTCAGGTGCATCGAGGTAGGCCTGCTAGGCTAGAATTGGAGCGCTCTGCTTGTTGCTGTCCTGGAACATGTGACAGCTGCTACTTTGGCGCGCACTGCACGCGGAGCCTGTCAAGAGTGGGGCTTGCGGAGACTAGGCCAGGGCAAGGAGCCAACTGCTTGTCGAAGACGCGTGTGGAGCTGTGGCAAGAGCTCAACCACAGCTGGCGCGCTGGGTGGTCTGCTATGGAGCTGCAAGGTGCTTTCACTCCAAGTGGGAGTGGAACCCTTTCCGTGGTCTACTGTGGAGCTGCAAGGTGCTTTCACTCCAAGGGGAGTGGAACCCTTTCCGTGGTCTACTGTGGAGCTGCAAGGTGCTTTCACTCCAAGTGGGAGTGGAACCCTTTCCGTGGTCTACTGTGGAGCTGCAAGGTGCTTTCACTCCAAGGGGAGTGGAACCCTTTCCGTGGTCTACTGTGGAGCTGCAAGGTGCTTTCACTTCAAGGGAAGTGGAACCCTTGACCGTGGCGTGTTGTGAAACTGGAGCAGCGGTGGACTCTCCTGCCAGGGCAGGTTGAGGTTGAAAGGCGCTTTTCTCCATCTGCAAGGGGGTATCACTCCAAGGGGAGTGGAGACCTTGACATCTACTGCTGTGGCGCGCACTGCACGTGGAGCCTGTCAGGGGTGGGGCTTGCGGAGACAAGGTCAGGGCAAGGAGCCAACTGCTTGTTGAAGACGCGTGTGGAGCTGTGGCAAGGGCTCAACCAAGCTGGTGCGCTGGGTGGTATGTTGTGGCAGTGGAGCAAGGTGGTGCACTCTCCTGCTAGGGCATGTTGAGACTGCGAAGCCTTTCTGTCAAGATTGGTGCCTGCAAGAGTGGAGCTTGTGGGGACGGAAGAAGTGTGTACTGGCGCAGCTGGAGTAATGATACTTCTGGCACATGGTTGCTACTGGAGGCTGGCTGTAACCTCTTTATTATCGGTGCTAGAGGAAGTCACTGGCCCAACTAACCCCACAGCCTCTTATGAATGATAAGGTTTTATCACGACTTTGCCTGCAACAGAGAGCAGGCCTTCGGGGCGCTACTACAGACCATAGAAGACAAACCATCTGAGACTTCTCACCCTTGGGATCATCAGTGAGTACTGGGGGGGGCGGATTCTCATTATTCTAGTTCTAGTTCTGGGTCCAAAATAGTCACTTGTGATCGTCTGTTAGGTGCGAGGAGCAGACAAGTGTTCCCAAGTAGCATCAAAGCAACAACTAGGACCTTGGCTAGCCAAGATGGACAGAAGAGGTTGCCTCATATGGATACAGGCTCATACATGTTGGGAGTTGGCGGATGGGTAGAAGATGAGGAGGATAGTCTTTGGGAAGAATTTTCCATCAAGGGTGAGGCCCTGCCAAGGTTGTGTTATGATGGTGAGGAGGGCCAAGCAGGAAGGGAGCTACTCACAGTCTGGGAAGCTGCTCTCGCAATGCAGCGGGCGGGATGTGCAATCCCCGGTTCCATGGATCAGCTTGCCTTGTTGGAGGCTCAGCTAGCCCCTGACTCGGGTCCCTCTATGATGCTTGCATCTCTGAAACGTGTGCTCCAGGCTCGGTTCCAGGCAGGTGTGCAGGGCGAGCTGGATGTGAGCGAGCCAAGTGAGGAGTTCTACAAGGTCACTCTTGGCAGCTCCTTCGGGGACTCAGCCAGGATTGCATTGCTGAGGGCAAAGGACAGGGAGTATGTACCGTCGGACGCGGAGATGGTGTACTGTGTTGTGGAGCAAGACAGTAAACGACTCCGTCCAGCAACGCAGCTGCAAGTGGAGATGTTTCAGCACGGGGATGCAACAACCTCCCTTGGAAGTGAGGAGGAGTCTACGCTGTGGGAGCAATTGTGGGAGAAGGCCATGAGAGAGTTGCAGGAGTGCACGGAGCGGCTGGAGGAGATGGTGCTGGTGAAGCCACCGTTACCTAAACCCTCCACTGGCCAAGTGATGGCTTTTCGGTTGCGAGGTGGTCCTGCACTCATGGCGGTGTTGGAGGCTACACCCTTCAGTCACCCTGACTTGGGTATGCCCAACTTCCAGCTGGAGGAGCTTGAGCACCTCAGTGGAGATGAGTTGATGCAGCCTGAGTGGGCGGCACTTCGTGAGTATGCCACTGCGGTGTTGGGGTACCTATGGGAGGAGTATGACACTGCTAAGTCTCAAGAGGAGAAGCTGCAGCGGAGGCAATGCCAGCTGACCTCCCAGACTGGGATGTTCCGACGGCTACAGCTAGAGGCTGAGGATAAGTGGCAATTGCAAGCCCAGGCGCACACAGGTGGCGAGCCCCCTACATGCGTGCTTCTACAACAAGACGTTAGCCAGATACATCCATGCTGAGGAGGTGCCAGTGCTACTCATCAGGGCTGCTTTTGAGGTAGCTTACGCCACCGCCACACCTACCTCTGACTCGGTGTACAGAGAGGCAGTGAGGGAGCCCGGGCAAGGCTTGAGGGCGTGGGGTGGCTGGGTGCAGTCTCAGGCGGAGCTATACCCACATATGCGCCGAGATGAACATGTGGCAGTATATCTCAACGGCTTGCGCTATGAGGCATTGCAGGAGCAACTGCAGAAGGAGCTGGTCAGGGTGGCGGCACCCACACTGCAGGATGCTGTTGGCAGGGCCGAGGGGTTGGTTGCCCGCCGGCAGGAGATATTGGTTGCCACACAGCGCAACAATGGTGAGAGCGCGGCCGGGGCTGCTCAAGAACTTAAGGAGTTGCGGTGGTTGGTTAATGGCACCCAACCCTTGGGGGGGTCGAGTCTTTGGGAGGAGGACTGCCTGGGTTGTTCCCCACCCCGTCAGATCGAGGAAGACCGCATGGGGGAGCAGGAGTTGAGGAGCCATAGGCCCCTTGATGGTCGGAAGGAGCTGACCGTCGGGGGTGATACTACAAGGGCAGCACATGTCACAAGGGGAGATGGACTGAATGTGGAAGATTAAAACAAGGAGCAGAGGGTGGCCTTGGCAAAGGCACACGTGCCTGGTGGTGCCAGGAAGCCTGGCTGGGGAGGTTGGAGTGCTGCCTATGATGATGATGGTCTAGAGGCGGATGATTGGATGCGGTATGCTGGGTTGGAGGATTACGGTGGACAACAGACGGCTGCTACGGTTACTGTCAGCTTGCCTCTTGGCATAGGCGGCGTTAGCTGGACCACTTTAGATGGGGCAGATAACGTGGAGAGCTTAAGCATGCTGGCAAAGGGGTTGGAGCTATGCCCAAGGGATGTGCACGGCCAGATGGTATTGGAGGTGTCATCGGTGGGTGGTCAGTCTGGAGAAGGTGCGGATGGGACCTCATGTCTGGAGCCACTAACTAGGGCAGGCGCACGATGTGTTGTGCAGGCTTCAGAGGGCACGCCACAGGAGAAACTCACCCAGAGGTTGCAAAGGCTGGGAATTGATGTGCCACTCTCGTGGATGGGGAGGTGTGCCACCAGTGCTGCTGCCATGGGCACTCTCAACGGGCTCTTTGCAACTGTCGGGGTGTTGGCAGGGCTTACCGACAACCTGGAGTTCCGCATCTTGGAGGACAACCTTGTGGGGCAACACGATGTGCAGCAACCAAAGGGTTTGCGTTCATGCCCTAGGGCATCTGCTCCTCTGGTGATGGCTGGCAGTCTGAGGTGGAGGTGGTATGTAGAGGACAACATACGTGTAAGGCAGCTTCCTGAGTGGAGCTTCATCAACCTGGTGCCATCAGTGCGGGATGAGGTGACAGCCTGGTTCAGGCAAAGGAGGTGGTGTTGGGCTCAGGTGCGTAGGAGATGGATGGCCTTCAGTGATGGTGGACGGACATGGCTGGAGAAGTGGCTGCGTTGGGGGAGCTGCCGAGATAGCCCCCGGCCCTGGGTGTGGGCATTGGCTCCCGACTGAACATGTGACTGGTCAGATATGGACATTTTGCGGAAGGCCCCACATGCCTCCTTTCTGCAAGGGGATGTGGGCAAGCCAGGAGCCGGTGTGCATGTGGCATGCTGGTGAGATTACTACTGCACTGATTGGGCATAGCAGTGGTCTAGCTTGGTGGCCACCCCCTGCTTGTGGGGTAGTTGGTCAATGTGCAGTAGTGCTTAGGAAGTAGAGCGGGGGCCAGGTTGCCAAGCGTGGAGGAGTGCGACTCATTTGGCGCCAAGTCATTGCACTGCTTCTTACAAGTTGTGCCTGCTGTGTATAGCTGCTCACTACTTGTGGGGGGGTGCTGACAGTGCAATGAATGTTATGGTATTTGCTAGATTAGTCATTGGGAGGCCATCAGCCAAGCTGTGCTGGGCTGGTGGAGTGAATGTATTCGACAGCATTTGGGGACGCCAGTAGCATGATGCATGCTGGAGCTGGTAGTTTGGGTTGTACTGCTAGGTAGTGTAGTGGGGAGTTACTATGTTGTTGTTGTTCGTAGGCATATGACTCTGTTGATCGTAGGCTCTTACTCCAGCGGCTTGCGTCCCTGGGTATATGGGGAACGATGCTAACATCCATTGCAGCCATGTACAGAAATGTCCCCTTGCATGCCCGGGTTGATGGGAAGGTCGGGCCGGCTTTCCAGAGTAGTATTGGTGTGAAACAGAGGGACCCGCTCTCGCCACTGCTGTTTGGTTTGTTTATTGATGAGCTTGAAGATTTTGTGAGGCAACGTTTGCCAAATAGTGGTGCGCAGGTGGGTCCTTCTAAGTGTCAGCTACTTCTGTATGCGGATGATGTGGTGTTGTTTGCAGAGACAGCTGTGGAACTGCAGTCTCAACTAGATGCCCTGAAAGAGTTTTGTGACCTAAAGCACATGACAGTCAATGTCCAGAAAACACAGATATTGTCTTGCAGGTCCCGGGACGCAGTAGGTTGCTCATGGCAGTATGCAGGGGAGGCCATTGAGGTTGTCAGTATCTTCAAGTATTTGGGTATCACTGTGGAATTTGATCGTGGTTTTAAAGGTGCTGTGGATGTTATGAGGTGTGCTGCAACCAAAGCTATGTGGAGTGTGGTACGCCAGACTCAGGAACGGGACATCCAGCAGATTGCTTTACGGGTACTGTTGTTCAAATCGATGGTTATTCCAGTTATGTCATATGGGTGTGAAATATGGTCTTTGCCCTTTCTCACGTCAAACTTGCCATTGGGTAATCCACTCCAGAAGGTCCAGAACATGTTCTTGAGACAAGTTAGTGGGACTTGGTTGAGGAAGTCGGTATCTCAACGACTGTTGCATGAGGAGCTGGGGTGCATGCCTGTATCATTTACGTGGGTTAAAATGGCTTGTGGCTTTTGGAATAGGTTAGTAGCTCAGACATCTGCGCCTATGCTACGTGGAGCGTTTACAGAGAACCTCGAGTTGTCGATTGTTGCTGGACATGGACGGCTGTGGTCTGCTGAGATGATGAAGTGTCTTAAAGATGTTGTTCCGGATTATGCTGAGAAGGTAACTTCTCTTGTGCTGAACAGGTCAGTAACAGAAATTGAGCGTGTAGACACAGAAGTTGTCCTAGGCACTTGGGGTAGTAAGTGGACTGCTTGTTGGTGTGACCTTCCAGAGGATCCTAGGGTTGCATCCTCGGATCAGGTATCGTATGCGACCTATTATACGTGGATGGCTGAGTGTGTTTCACAGCCTGCTAGGTATGTTGATCATGACCGTTGTATAAATCCAGAGTATCTTGCTGATCTCATGAGGTTTAGAGTGGGAGCTCACTGGCTGAGTGTTGTGACTGGACGTTGGGCTGATGGTGGTACTGTGAGGGCACAGAGGTATTGTAGGAAATGCATGGCATATACCGTTGAGGATGAAAAGCATTTCATGCTGGAATGCCCTGCCTACCAGGAAATCAGATCGGAGTTTGGTCAGTTGTTTGATTACTGTGAAGGTGATTTAAGGAAGCTTATGTGTCATCCAAAGCAGCATATGTTGGCGAAGTTGGTACATAAAATGCGTGTCTTCAGAGATGAAGATACTGAGTGGGTGTTTGATCTGCAGCTTGACAGATTTGAATCGAGTGAAGATGAAAGTTGTGGTAATGTTTCTAGTGATGAGTATGAGAACGAATTAGTTGAAGTTGATGATATTAGTCAGTTTGGTTTTTTGGAAGCCCCTTGAGCCTCGTGTTGGCTCCGGGTTTTTCTTTTTTCAAATGTAACATTCAAACCGTGTTGTTGCTGACAGTGCAATGAATGTTATGGTATTTGCTAGATTAGTCATTGGGAGGCCATCAGCCAAGCTGTGCTGGACTGGTGGAGTGAATGTATTCGACAGCATTTGGGGACGCCAGTAGCATGATGCATGCTGGAGCTGGTAGTTTGGGTTTTTCTTTTTTTCAAATGTAACATTCAAACCGTGTAGTGGGGAGTTACTATGTTGTTGACCTAGTTCTTATAAGAAGGGGTTGATCAGGTGGTGAGGAGCTTTCTAAAGCAGTACATGTGGCAGATGTGCTGCTAGTGTTGTGCATGTGTGACGTATGGTGTCAGTTTCTTGTTGTGTCCCGACAGTATATCGTATAGGATGCTGCAATTTGTTCTCGCTGTCCCGCCCACAATGTATACTCCAGAAAATTCAACTCCCCTTCAATGCAATATGAGACCTAATGCACGAGAAAGGCCTAGGACAATTCCAAATAAATACATGCCATCCACTTCATATCTCAAAAGCCCAGCTCCAAGCACCCCCTGGTGTAAAGCATGCTAAGGGAATGACTGCCCTGAGAGTGAGGTTGGGATATGAGGGAGCTAGCTGAACGCAGGTCAGCCGCCGAAATAGGGTGCCACCAGCTGGTTTACTGCTGATGGCACCCGCCAAGACCCCCAATCCACCCCCCAACCTCACTCACTCCCAATGCCCACATGGTTGTTCCTCGGCTTGACATGCACAAATGGAGACAATCCCACCAGCCCAGACACCAGCACAGACCCCACTACACATACTTAGACCAGATACATTCTGATTACACATAAAGCAAGCAACAAGCATGTCTGCAACCCGGTAACCCATAAACCCGCAAACCTGCAAAACCATAGCCTGCAAACCGTAAAGGAAACAAGGTAGGAACTGCTCCACCAACCCGCAAACCCATAAACCCAAACTGCAACGCATAAACCGCAAACCCGCGTGACAAAAGCATGGCAAGAACTGCCCCGCACCCGTAGACAAACACACAATCATCAGCATTGCCTCAGAGCACATGCATAATGCCAAGTCCACACACCTCCACATAAGGTTTGGCAGGAACTCACTGCTCCGCATCCATAGACAAACACACAATAATCAGAGACAAACACGCGATCATCAGCATTGCCCCAGAGCACATGCCTAATGCCAAGTCCACACATTCGCACATAAAGTGTGGCAAGAAATCACTGCTCCACACACATAGGCAAATACGCAAAATCACAGGCAAACACGCAATCATCAGCATTGCCTCAGAGCACATGCAGAAAACCCATGTCCACACACTTGCACATAAAGTGTGGCAAGAACTCACTGCTCCACACCCATAGGCAAACACGCAATAATCAGAGACAAACACGCAGTCATCAGCATTGCCTCAGAGCACATGCCTAATGCCATGTCTACACACTCACACATAAAGTGTGGCAGGAACCCACTGTTCCACATGCATAAGCAAACACGCAATAATCACAGACAAACACACAATCATCAGCATGGCCTCAGAGCACATGCATAAACCCATGTCCACACACTCGCACATGACGTGTGGCAGGAACTCACTGCTCCACACCCATAGGCAAAAACGCACCCATAGGCAAACACGCAATATCAGAGACAGACACACAATCATCAGCATTGCCTCAGAGCACATGCATAAACCCATGTCCACACACTCGCACATGACGTGTGGCAGGAACTCACTGCTCCACACCCAGAGGCAAACACAAACCCATAGGCAAACAGGCAATAATCAGAGACAAACACGCAATCATCAGCATTGCCTCGAAGCACATGCATAAACCCATGTCCACACACTCGCACATGACGTGTGGCAGGAACTCACTGCTCCACACCCAGAGGCAAACACAAACCCATAGGCAAACAGGCAATAATCAGAGACAAACACGCAATCATCAGCATTGCCTCGAAGCACATGCATAAACCCATGTCCACACACTCCCATATAAAGTGTAACAGGAAATCAGTGCTCCACACCCATAGGCAAACACGCAATAATCATAGATGAACACGCAATCATCAGCATCGTCTCCGAGCACATAATAATCCCATGTCCACACACTCGCACATAAAGTGTGGCAGGAACTCCCTGCTCCACACATATGAACTAACACACGAGCCTCGGCGTTGCCACAAGCACATGCCCAAAGTCCCGTCCGCAAAGCCCGCAAATAAAGTGCCATATGAACTGCAAACCACTCATAGACAAGTACACTATGGCCTCATCATCAGCGCCTGCATGTTTGCCCACATAGACCCCTTGCGCATCAGTAAATCAATCATACCAACCCAAACATCATTCTTAGAAGATTTCCAACGTTGAAGATACTCCATAGCCTTTGACCAGTTTTGCCGACTCAAAGCATCTGCCATACAATTGGCTGCCCCAGGGATATGCTTGGCACCAATACGGAAGCACAATTCAATAGAAAGAGAAGCAATTTCCTTCAACCAAGCAGACACCTCCAACGGAGGGGCATCACCCTTCATGAACCATGCTACCACCTGAGTATTGTCAGATCGAACACGCCAATATCGACCGGCCATAAACTCAGCATACAGACGAACTGCCACCACAACTGCAAACATCTCCCATACAGATATGTGGCAAGACACATCCGGCACATCTGTATAAAGCTGACGCAGATCAGCGTATGCCAACGAATTGTATGCGCCCTGCAGCCAAATCCCAATGCATGGCAAACCACCTGCCCATGTAAGGCTCGCATCAACCTGGAAATCAGCCCATTTCACAGGCATTGCTGGCAATATCTTCTGTGCACCATTCAAAACTGGCGCCATCTGCACCTACCACAGAAGCTCCGACCGTAGCCACCTGCCAACTGGGACACGGTGCCAAGGCCGCTTTAACTGCTTTAGCACTGCCAGGATATTATGGCAAAATGTACGACCAGCATATATCACTTGGGAAACCCACAAAAGAAAACCAGACAGCTTCTCAAGCTGCTTCCTGGTAACCTTTCTGAGAGCCAGCACTTCATTGCACCGGCTTACCATCTTTGCCAACTTCACCTCACAGAGTGCAACTGTCATTGCCTGAGAATTGATCTCCAAACCCAATGATACCTTCACACAAGATGGTGCCTCAGTTTTACCTGGCCCCTTGCTCAAATGGAAACCTAATTGCTCCAACTTTGCACAAGACCCAGACCACGCAAGATCACAGGTTCCATGGTCTGGGTGTATGAGGGTAAAATCGTCCATCACACCCACCACTCTCACAGGATACAATTGCCCCAATTTCCTAGACAAAGCAGCTGACATGCGCATGGCAACCTCAGGAGCCATACGATGGCCAAACTGCAGCCTGCTGTCAACATACACTGTGCCATCTGCTCCTGCGTATGACTGTAACGGCCAACATGTAGGGTTTACTCCGATATTACGGTAGTACTCTTGGATGTCGATGCCAGCTAAGGCACAGTCTTGTGTAACATGCATCAATATGCTATCCACTGACGCCCAAGGCGAGTACAAATAGGTCTGACAGTCATTCAGCGCACTGCCCCTAGGCGCAGAGCAGTCGTGAATAATCCTAATCTTCCCGTTCTTCTTTGGCACAGCTCCCAAAGGATGCAGCCATAAAGGCTTATACCATGACGGAGCAGAACCTACAAGTCCCCTCACATGCTCATCACGCAAAACAGCCTCACAAGCAGATGCATTCTCCGCATAGGAACGATAGTTCTTGCCCACTACAGGCCGGGGCACACAAGCCGGATGCACAAGAGCCACACCTGCATCCAAAAGCTGACGCAAAAAGGGCCAATCCTCATCATGGCTAAACTCATCCTCCCACACCCTAACTGAAAGCGGCCAGCGAGACTTCGCATCCTCAATATAACCTCGAATACAATCGGGCAAACATCTCCACCACTCGCCCAAATCTATAGCAGACGTAGCCAAAGAAGCATCAAAGACCTTCCCTCTGCTATTGATGTCAAAAAGTGGCTTAGGCAGAGGCACTTCTGTAGACCAGTCAAGTCCCTCTAAATCTGCAAACGGACGCAAACCCCATAACACTTCAGGGAGGATGACAGACCCCTTCTCCTGCTTCGCCTCTTTACTGCCAATAAAACACTCTGCATCTGATATATCAGTGCCATGCGCCACACTGAACACACCTGTGCCACCTAGGTCCAGAAGGTCGGGGTCCTTTCGAGTTCCTCCCTGAGGCTGTATGACAGCATGTGGCTCTACGCCGACTTCCTCGACGATGTCGTTCCTCCCAGCAGTGCCCAGCTGTGGCCAACAGCACCCACAAAGCTCCAAACCCTGATGAACAAACTGACAACCTGGACGGTTGCACTGGCCATGTTGGCGCCAGCGCACGCAAAGGGACCCATGACGGCAATCACTGGCCCTGGCGCACTGCAGGAAGGAGGCTGCTCTCTTGTTGAAACGGCGGCGCTTGGACCTAGACTGAAGAGGCGAGTCCTGTCCAAGTTCCGGAACCACGATGTACCAGGAAGAGAGAGCTAACCACTACTTTGTCACACTTGATCCACCACCAGACAGAGAAGCCTCCCTTGGACGACAACGAACAGCGTTGAGCCTACCAAAACGCTTGAACTGGCGAGGCTACTTGCCAACCTAGCCAAAGTCGACTATCCAAGTTCTCGAAGATCAACACCAAAGGACCCGGGGTTAGGCGCCAGTGCCTAAGCACCTCACCCACCCCAGACCCCGTGGGAGCGAAAGACAACTAGCAAGCAGCAATGGGAACTTGATAACCCCAGTCCGCCCAGCACATATCCTGTCCGATCACAGTGCCGAGCTCAAGCCCCGCACTCAATGTCCATGAATGTGTTCAACGCATCAGATAGTGTATGCCTTCCAAAGGTACTTGCAACACATACTCTATGCCTTTATGTACTCACAAGTTCATGTGTCCACCTAAAGAACTCATGTCACCCAACCAAACCCCTCTACAGAACCCCAACACTCTACTGACCCGGTTCCGCCCTGCCCAAGATCCGCGTGGTACTTGGTAATGGTGCGCTCAGCGCACGGCCCGAAGGAGGTATGCATGTTTGCTTCCGAGGTGTGCTCTCGGGAAACGCCTACTGTTACGGGCATGTCTTGACCCAATGTGTACCAGTGTACAAAATGGGGTCCCCGTCCTATGTGGGAATGAAATCCTACGTTGGGTCTCAAATCAGCGTAGGAAGCAATCCTACATAGGCGCATGGGAGGCCAAGTCTTAGCGTGGGATTCCTATGCTGGCCCTCTCCTCCGCATGGGATCCCAAAAGGTGCAGATTATGGAATACAGGTTTTGTGTACCCTACAATCTTACAAAAAATCGTTTGGCAACCGCAAGAGGGCTGCTCGGTCGAAGCGACCAACCGTCTCGGGTGGACCAAAAATTATTCTATTCCAGACCACTCCAACCAATAGTCGAGACTTTAAAAAACAAACAAAAATTTAAGGTGCGGCAACCGCAAAGGGCTGCTAAGTCGAAACGACCAAACGCACCAGCGGATGGGTCCAAAAACAATGGAATCCATACCACCAAGCAAGAGGAATACCCAAGCAGACATCCAACTACGGACACGGCAAATAGTAGCACCAGCAGGAGACTGATGGGTGTGTCCAAATCAAACACAATCCAGAGCACCAACCAAGCAGGAGGTCCAGTAAGTCCACCGCATATGTACCACCCAAGACGTCCAGCATACCAACCAAGGCTAATACCCAAACATGTAGCTATTTAGACTGCAACCAATGGTGTAGTCCAGGTAGCAATCAAACCCACCCATCTCAGCCCCATTGGACACAACCAACCACACCCATTGCAACATGTGCATGATTAGCTCTAACTCGTGACAACCCGTCCTTAGTTACGGCACCTACGTATGTGCAAGCAGAGAAGCCGTGAGAAAACCCCGCACCAAGGGTTACTGCCACCACACACCGAGTCATTGCAGTTCATGATATGCCATAGCACAAAGGCCACATGCCCCGCAACTCAAGCTTTTTGAAGCATTGAATCCCAGATTACATATCAATAAATGGCCCCATCAACGATCATGTCCAAGAGTCTCTGCAACTAGCCATCCCTTGACCCCTTGCTAGCCCATGTATGTCAGGCCAGCCCATTTCAACTTGCCCCGCGCTGACCAGTTGACCCAATGAACAACAAGCCAAGCAGTACAATGCCTTGCTCAAGGGGCTGCACACAACTTCATCATCACATGACAAAGTCCCACAAGGGATGTATCACAAGCACATGTCACTTCAGACCAATGAGGTATGAGATATCTGCAGCTGAAGAAGAAAGAACAGCTACGCTGAGCTGATTGGGCGACTACGGGGGGGAAGCGCGGCTGCAAGTATCTGCAGCTGCCTCTGCTGGGCAATCTGACAAACACTCAGAGGCACTCGATGCCGCAGTTCACAAATGCCGGCATGGCCAGGACCACAGTGCTAGCAGTCAGAGCACACCTCAAGTCAACCGGAGGCACGTACAGCACTTTAGCGCAGTAACCCACTGATTTGGTGAAAGCCAGAACTGCGTGCGCAGCCAAGAACAAGTTGTGAGACACTCGATAGCCTAGACTGCAGCACATTTAATAGCACAGACTGCAGCACAACACAGGTGACACAGGTTGCTGCACATTCAGTAACACAGGTTGCAACACATCAGTAAGACAGGTTCCCGCACATTCAGCAGCACATGAGATTGCAGCACATCAATGACACAGGTTACGGCAGATTCTGGGAATAATTCAGGTTCAATGCATACACGGGCTGGCGATAGATGCCTCTAGCCATGCTTGCCGTCAACATGAGTCCAGAAACAATCACCAGTGAGAGCGACAATACAGTTTCACATGGAAGCCGGCAGTAGGCATGGTTCTAGCTCTTTATGAATTCGAGCCATGAGTTTGGGACCCCATGCACCATTTCAGAATGAGAGCCAAAAGCGGAAGATAGCTGTCAACATAAACCATTGCCATGACTGCTCTTGCCTGCTAGCACCAATTGTGATTATATGCGTGGTTCCATGGCTGCACACATCTCCAAACGGCACAACCAAGCTCCGACTACTCACCGCTCACCATACAGTCCAACTCAAGGCCACAAGCTTAAGATACAGTTGAATGCTCGCCACACAGACAATAGCTCTGTCACTGGCCGAAGCATGAGTGCAAGGCCGGAACTGGAGCCACCATTGCAGACTCATTACTGTAGCAACCCAGTGATTGTTCTCAAGCTGCACATTGGATTTAGCAACTCATTGGTAAACGGATGGGGTGAGTGCTGTTTGGCTGCTTTTCAAAGCTATTCAGAGAGCTGCTATCGCATACTGTCACATTGCTGGACTTGCTGCTTCAATGCTTGCTGTCATCACTCGCTGCCGCGGATGGTTAGCAAGTGTTGAAGAAAATCCATGTGCCTCGCTGCTAGTTGCTTGCTTACCACCAGCACTGCCTCCTGCTGCTCACTGTTGCAATGGCCGCTAGCACCAGCACCGCCTCTTGCAAGCGACGGGATTACTAGCCAATTACATTGAAGACGCAACCATCGCTAATATGCTGATCAGGAAGCTCCTTAGCTGATGCTTCTGAATAGGGTCCAAGGGGACTTATGGCGAATGTTCTGCACGAGGGCAGGCTGCCGGCGAGCTGCAGCAGACACAGGAGCAACCTACATTCAGAACAATTCACGTGTTCAAGAAGAGCACGGCTCGCTGAGCGGCCACCTAGGGCCATATCGAGAGGACCATCGACTATGGCAGCCCTGGTAGATGCTTGCAGTAATGCAACGAAGCTTTGCAGGTAAGTGGTAGGCAACTCCGGCAGATGATGCTCTTCAATGAAATCCCCAGAACCGGCATGTTCTGCATGAAGAAGCTATTCGGAAAACTGAGCGAGACCACCTAGGCATGCCTCGGAGGTCACGCACGCGGTAGTACTACTACTGCAGCAATGTACCGGTCATACTTGGAGTCTGTGAAGGTTCGACATACTTACCTCTGAGTAACGAGCATTTTCTGCTCGTTGGTGGACTGGGGCTGCCTCGGAAGCTCCGCACCCGCCACCCAGCGAAACATAGCATGAAGCCCAGCATGTCACCACTCCTTTGATGCCCAGGTGAGACACATTGGTATCCACGCCACAGATCCGCCATCAACCAGCTCGTCAGTACAGCGAACCAGCAATTTCCGTACGCGCCTGCACCACTGACTGCTGGTCCATTGGAGCCAACGGCAGAGGTCTCCAACGATCGCGTTCTACATCTTTACAGCTGGCCATTACAAAACTAGACACTTCCATGCGAGAGCAACCCATTTAGCGCATCCACGGGCTGGAAAGCTGGGGCCCTGCTGCTAGCGGTAGGAGCATCCCATCTAGCAGGAGGTCTGCCACCCTCAACAGCACACCAAACAGCGGTCTAAGCGATGCTTGTTTTGCGAAAAATTTATTTCTGCCACTGCATATATGCAAGTACATACTTTCCACGACCATGCAGTCGGCAAAAGCAGTTCGAAAGAAAGTCTCGAGAGTGGTTCCGGCGCCAAATCGGCGAGTCTCGGGAAGCAAACGGCAAGTCTCGGGCAGTGGGAAAGGGCGGCACTAGCCCTTCGGAGTAAACTCCTTCGGGTATCAAGGATACTTGGTAATGGTGCGAAGGAGGTATGCATGAATGCTTTCGAATTCACATAGGTCCTCACGGCACGAGGTGTGCACTCTAGGGACGCCTAGGTTGTGGCATGTCTTGACTCAATGCACACCCGGTAGATTAACAATCAATCAATCAATCAATCAAAACGCAAGACCAGCAATGCCAATGGCCAAACAAACCTAGGCCACAAACACAAGGCTCCTGATCACAATCACGAAGCCACACAACCGATGGTGGATTTGCCACACACAAGCTGAGGCTAGATGCAACGGCGTGCACACCAAGGGGAAACAAACACCACCACTAAAACCCAAAACCTGCTCCACTTCCATCACACATGGGTGGCGGGGAGGCAGCAGGATCAAGCACCACCCTAGTAGGGGCTGGAGGTGGCTCCCACCACCTAGGTACTGGTGAACCACCATCCTCCCATCCACTGAAAGGCACCACATAGCGCTCCACATGCTTATCAATAGCTTGCTTAGTGCGCCTTCTACACCTCACTAACCGTTGGCTTTCCCAAGGGTGCGTAAGATCCCACAACCTCTTCCTCCAAGCACTCTTAATCTGACATGAAGCCTCCCAGCTCCCCTCATCTTGACCAAGCACCTTCAGATCTGCACACACGCATTTCTCCCAGATTAACAAACAAACAAAATATCGTGTGGCAACCGCATAAGGGCTCCTAGGTCGAAACGACCAGACACACCAAAACATCGGATGGTTCCAAATTCAATCGATTCCAGACCACGAATCAATCACCACCAACAAATAGGGGACTTCAAATAATCAACCAATGGGAGTATTCACGTAACAATCAAACCCATCCATCTCAGCCCCATTGGACACAACCACACCCACTGCAGCACGTGCATGATCAGCTCTAACGTAACAAACCGTCCTTAGTTACGGTACCTGCTTATGTGCAAGCAGAGTAGGTGAGCGAACCCTCACTGGACAAAGGGCCACTGCCGGCCACCGAGTCATTGCAATTCATGACAGGCCATAGCAAAAGGGCCATGTGTCCCGCACCTCAAGCTTTTTGGAAGCACCAAATCACAGGTTACAATTTAATAAATGTCAGGCCAGCCCAGTTTGGCTTGCCGAGCAATTCAATGCCTTGCTTAGGGAACCGCACACAAACTTCATCATCACAGGACAAAACACCGCAAGGGATATACAAGCACATTACACTTCAGATCAATGAGGTATGAGATATCTGCAGCTGCAGAAGAAAGGACAGCTACGCCAAGCTGATTGGGCGACTGCAGGGGGCAAGGGCGGCTGCAATTACCTGGAGCTGCGTCTGCTGGGTAATCAGACAAACGCTCGGAGGCAATCAATGCCACAGTTCCAGGTAATGGCCCTGACAACAGTGCTGGCAGTCAGAGCACACCTCAAGTTGACCGGAGGCACGGACAGCACTCTAGGGCGGTAACCCCCTGATATGGTGAAAGCAACAACTGCGTGCACCGCAAAGAACAAGTTGTGAGACACTCTATAGCCTAGGCTGCAGCACATACAATAGCACAGACTGCAGCACAACACAGGTGAATAGGTTGCCGCACATTCAGTAACACAGGCTGCAGCACATTCAGCAGCACAGGTTGCAGCACATCGATGATATAGGTTACCGGAGATCCAGGGAATAATACGGCTTCAATGCATATGACACGGGCTGGCGATAGATGCCTCCAGCCATGCTTGCCGTCAACATGATTGCAAAAACAGTCACCTTCCAGGGAGAATCAGCCGTGAGAGTGACAATACAGTTCCATGTGGACTTCGGCAGTAGGCATGGTTCTGGCTATGTTCGAATTCAAGCCATGAGTTTGGGAGCCCATGCATCATTTTTTAAAGGCAAAGCGGTGAATAGCTGTAAACATAAACCATTGCCATGACTGCTCTTCCCTGCTAGCACCAATTGTGATGATGGGCGTGGTTCCATGGCTGCACGCATCTCAAAAGGGCACAACCAAGACTGAGAATATCATGCCCTCACCATGCAAAAGTGAGTGCATCTGCACCTCAGCTAAATGAGAAATTCCATCCCCAGTCTTGCCCTCTTCATCCTCAACAATGGTGCCCAATACCGCTCTAGCTCTGAACTCACTCACCTTACAGTCCAGGGCCACAAGCATCAGATACAGCTGAATGCTGACCACACAGGGAACAGCTCTGTCACTGGCCGAAGCATAAGTGCAAGGCTCCAATTGGAGCCACCATTGCAGACTCGTTCCTGTAGCAACTCAGTGACTGTTCGCAAGCTGCACATTGGGGTCGGCCACTCGTAGGTAAACAAACATGAAATTGAGGCGGGTTAGATGGATGGGGTGAGTGCTGTTTGGCTGCTCATTGCCATAGCTATTCCGACAGCTGCTATTGCATACTGTCACATTGGTGGATTTGCTGCTTCAATACTTGCTGTCATCAATTGCTGCCGCTGGTGTTCACCGCATGTTGAAGAAAGTCCACTTGCATTGCTGCTAGCTGCTTGCTACCACCAGCAGTGCTTGCTGCTGCTTACTGTTGCAATTGGCCGCTAGCACCAGCACTGCCTCTTGCCAGGGACGGGATAACTTGCCAATTACATTGAAGACGCAAGTTGCTAGTGCGCTGATCAGGCAGCTCCTTAGCTGAGGCTGATGGTTCTGACCAGCGTCCAGGGGGACATATGGCGAATATTCCGCACGAGGGCAGGCTGTTAGCGAGCTACAGCAGCCATAGGAGCAATCTTCAGAACAAATCACCTAATCAAGAAGAGCACGGCTTGCTGAGGGGCCACCTATGCAGGGCCATATCGGGAAGACCATGGACTATAGCAGCCCTGGTAGGTGCTTAAAGTAATGCAACGAAGCTTTCCAGCTACGTGGTAGCCAACTCCGGAACATAATGCTCTTCTGCAGAATCTCCCAGAACCGGCCCTTTCTGCATGAGGAAGCGATAGGGAAAACACTGCGAGAACAACTAGGCATGCCTCGAAGGTCACGCACGCGATGATACTACTACTGCAGCAATGGAATGTTCATACTTGGGAGTATGTGACAGTTCGACATACCTACCACTGGGTGGCAAACATTTTCTGCTCATCAAAGGACTGGGGGCTGCCTCGGAAGCTCCGCAGTCGTCACCAAGCAGGATAAAGCACGAAGCCCAGCATGTCACCACTCCATTAGTGCCCAGGTGAAAGCACTGGTAGAGAAGCCACAGATCCGCCATCAACCAGCTCGTCAGCACATCGAACCAGCAATGTCCGTACGCGCCTGGACCACTGAAAGCTGGTCCATTGTAACGTCCTGAAGCCGGTTCCACAACCTCCTCTGGAACCAGAACTAGACTTGAACAAGGCCTCTGGAACCAAACTTTTCTGGGGGAGACCATGCCATGTCGATGCGCAGCATGGACCCAAGCAGGAGGCGGGGGTCCAGGGGGGAGGAACAGCCCCCCTGGTGGGGTCTGGGGCGAAGCCCCAGAAGCCAGCGATGATTTGTACTTATTAAAACCAATTGTACAATGGAAAATGCTATTCTTGCACTCAGTTGAGCACTCTACACTTTGTAATAAACTTGTTGGAACCAGCATGTGACATGTTGGCCAGAGGGTGGCCCAGGGCTGGAACCAGGAACTGACATGTTTGGCATCGCTGGAACCGCGGAACTGAGCACATTTTGCCCTGGAACCGGAACCTGGAACCGGCTTCAGGACGGTACCATTGGAGCCAACGGCAGAGGTCTCCAGCAATCGCGTTCTCCATCTTTAAAGCTGGCTAATACAAGACTAGACATTGCCATGCGTTGGCAACTCATGAAGCGCACTCATGGGCTGGAAAGCTGGGCCCCGCTGCTAGCAGTAGGAGCATCCCATCTAGCACGAGGTCTGCCACCCCCAACAGCACACCAAACAGCGGTCTAAGCGATGCTTGTTTTGCGAAAAAATTATTTCTGCCACTCCATACCCCAAGTACATACTGTGCGCGACCATGCAGGCGGCAAAAGCAGTTTGAAAGAAAGTCTCGGGAGTGGTTCCGGCGCCAAATCGCCAAGTCTCGGGCAGTGGGAAAGGGCGGCACTAGCCCTTCGGAGTAAACTCCTTCGGGTACCTTCAGGTTGTGAAAAGCGAAACTTTATACCTCCTTGATACAGTCCCACACCTCGAATGATACTTGCTCCCGCTCAACATGCCATATTGAGCTGGGAAAGGGGTTCGGTCGGAAGTCCCGAGGCACCATAGAGCCCTCATGCTAGCTATTGAGAAAGGGTTCAGACACAACACTGCATAGTTCCCATCTTAACTGCCGAAGTACATCTCCACTCGACCTTAGCAGCGCTGCAGAACGGATGCTGAGTATGTATATAGAGACTAACACTCACTCACTCACTAGTGAGTGAGTGGCTCACTCCGTTTCTGAAAGATTCGGAGCAGAGGCTGTAGCAAGAATGTAGTTCTGAAGCGGACCAGCGACACAAACGACATATGGCTCGTCGCCTCCTTGCATCTTCTCTCGAGGAGTCGTCGAAGGGGGCTCTGCTAGAGTAGCAAGGAGGCGACGGCCTCTAGCAGCGGAGGCGGATTAATACTCAGTGAGCAACGGAGCACCTCCAAACAGCATGCAGACATGCAGGCGTCCATGCCCTAATGTAATGGTAATGGTATTCAAGTGTCATGACAATAGTGTTCAAGTGGACTACTGCTGTGATTGACGTGCTCGGAGCTATGCCACTCAGTCTTTGTTGTTGCGAGATGTGGTATCAAACAAACAAACAAACAAAAATTTAAAGTGGTCGACTGACAGGGAGCATACCGCAAATTGCGGACCACGACTGAGGTTGGAAACGCTGCATTGGGCACAATCATTATTAGGAGTGGACAGCATCTGTTCATGCAAAGCTCTCCCCCAGCTAGACCGGATGGCGAACGACGGTAGACGTAGGCCTTTACCGATGTACTGCCGAAGTACCGGAATGGTCAGGCGAGAGGCTTTACTGAGACAGGAAACTTACAAGTAGAGTCTGGATATACACAGAGATATACTGTGGAAGGAACACAGTAGATAGGTACACAGCCAAAGGTATTATTACATTTCATGATATGCCATAGCAATAAGTGCCATAGGCCCCGCACCTCAAGCTGTCACAAAGAGCAGCGAGGTGGAACAGAATACGGGTAAACTTCGACATGTATGACAATATATGCATGCCTAAACATGAGGTCAAAGGTATACAACAAATACTCAAGACAGCTTGACTGAATTGACTGAGTTAGTTGAGTTGTTTCAATGTCTCAACTCTCTCCTTTATATATGGCTGGTAACACAGCCCATATCTTCTAGAACCATCTAGAATAGAACCTTCTCCACAGTTCCATCCATTACCCAGCAATACATCTATCTGGAACCTTCTACATGTTTCCTTCCAGAAACTTCCAGAATAGTCCACTACTTTCCACACACTTCCAGACACATCTAGACATGTCCAGACACATCCTTAAACCCTAAAACACATAATTCAAACGTTAAACCCTAATACTAAAACCCTAGTCCATCTGTCATCATTACATCCTGCCCCCCCTCTTTCTGGGAGCATCGCCCCCGATGCTCTAAATCAAGCCAAAACTTAACTGCGGCGTCGATGCGCTTTGCGTGAGCTCTTTTGCTGGGCAGGCAATGCGCCATGATGACTAGCCTCATAGGCATCAATCAAACTCTGCTCAATATCACTAGCCGGCCGCCACATGTCATCCTCTGGACCATAGCCTTTCCAGCGGACAAGGTACTCGGTTCTGCCACGGCTGATTCTCTTATCCAGCAGAGCCTCAACCAGGTACTGCTCATCATCTGGCACAACTGGAGGTGGGTGATAGACTGTAGCATCCACATGCGTAGGGAACTCAGGGTCCTTGTGCCAGGGTTGTAGGAGGCTGACATGGAAGACAGGGTGAATCCTGAGGGACTTGGGAAGCTTCAGCTTGTAGGCAACAGGACTGATAACTTTCTCCACGGTGAAGGGTCCAAGGTATTTAGCTGCAAGCTTCTTGCTCATGGTGGATGGTAGTTGCAGGTTGGCAGTAGATAGACGAACTTGATCGCCAATCTGGAATGTCAGCTCCCTCCGGTATTTGTTGGCTTGTTGAGCTTGCCTGACATGTGCCTCATGTAGCTTGGCCTTAGCATGCCGCAAGGTGTCTGCCATCTCCTGGACGAAGTCTTGTGCTTGGGGAGTTGTAACACTCAGAGCCTGGGTAGACTCAAAAGAGGGTTAAAAGATCCCTTCTGTCGGGCCTGCATCCCTTATATCGAGGTGATGCAGGTTGCACTACGTACTCGCTTTGGCCTGGGCGGCGGCAACGGAGCATATCATCATCCCGCTTACGCACAGGTAACGCGAGAGATGACTGGCCGTATTACCTCCGTGATATAGCACTGTAGGGCGAGATCAGACATATACCTCGTAGTTCGGAAATAGGGGCTGAGATCGCTATGTCTCTGCTTAGAATGTAACAATCTGTTACACTCCTCCCCCCCCTTTGCAAGAGTCTCACTATGAGGCTCAAGAAGGGTGTTTGCTCCAGTAGGAGTCAATGGCGACCTGGGTGAGGTGATCCTCAGGTTCCCACGTGTTGTGTTCATGTCCATAGCCTTTCCACTTTATCAGGTAGAACCTTGAAGTGTAATTCTTAGTGACACCTTTCCTACGCACGTCCTTGTGCTGGAGTACAGCTTCAACCTCATAGTAGAGGCCATCGTCAAGGTCGAGCGGCGGAGGTGGTGGGGTGTAAGAACCATCGGCGTGGTATGGTTTTAGTAAGGACACATGGAACACATTGTGTATACGCATGTTGGGAGGAAGCTGGAGCTCATAAGCGACATTGCCCACCCGCTTAGAGATGGTGAATGGACCAATATAGCGGGGTAGCAGCTTGTGAGTGCCCGGTACTTTGAGGCGGATATTTTTGGTACTGAGGAGAACCTCTTGACCTATCTCAAGCTCAAGTTCTCTGCGGTGTTTGTCCGCATGGGCTTTTTGACGCTGCTGTGCGGCTTGCAGCATGCTCTTGGCACGCTTGATAGCCAGATCAATGTTGGAGACCCAATCATTGGCGCCAGGGGCGTTGGTTAGTGTACGAACTGCAGGACGGTTGGGATGTTGACCGTAAGTCAGGTAAAACGGCGTAGTGCCTATGCTTTCCTGATAGGAGTCATTGAGCGCGAACTCTGCGAGTGGCAGAAGTTCATCCCAGTCGTCTTGTTCGGCGGACACAAAGTGTCTCAAGTACTCCTCAACCATACGGTTGACACGTTCAGTTTGCCCGTCACTCTGCGGGTGGAACGCTGTGGACATCTTTAGTTTTGTACCGGTCACTTCCATGATACGTTGCCAGAAGTTACTGGTGAACTTCGAGTCACGATCACTCACAATAGAGGAAGGCATGCCATGGTGGCGAACAATCTCTTTGACAAAAAGGTTTGCAACGTCCACTGCAGTAACTTCCGTTGATGTGGGAAGCAGGTGAACCAGTTTTGACAGCCGATCGATGACTACAAGGATGCTGTCATGACCTGCACTTGTGCAAGGAAGCTGGACAATGAAGTCCATGCCAATGCTGTCCCACTTTTGATGTGGAGTAGGTAACGGCTGCAGGAGGCCTGCTGGCTTTTGATTGGAAGCTTTGTGCCGCTGGCATGCAGGGCATGTCCTGACATACTGTCGCACGTCATGAGGCATGTTTCGCCAAATGTAGTGACGTTGTAGTGACTTAATTGTCTTGTAGACCCCTCCATGACCGGCCAGGGGCGGGTCATGGTGCTCTTTAATGAGAAGTTGCCTGAGTGCTGGGATCTGAGGTATGACAATTTGGGGTGTGGGTTGCGTGGGCCCAGGGGGCTTTACCCATAGGCCTTCAGAGAAGGTCAAATGTGTGGTGAAGTTGTCATCCGTAAAACGATCGTCCAGTTTGTAAGCAGCTTTGATACGAGCGTGAAGGTCTTGGTCCTCAGCTAGCTCAGGTGACTCAGAGTTTGAGTGCGGCTTGGCCTTGGACTTGGTGGAAGCTTTAGGCGAGGGCCGCTTTCTTTCAGGGCGTTGAGCCTTTGGCTGAGTCGGTTCTTCAGTGTCAACTTTGGACTTGGGAAGAGAGCCAGTGCGGGTACGAGTGACAGCAGACAGAGTCTTGAAGTCCGCTCGCCTGCTTAGGGCATCGGCTGCTAGATTTGTCTTTCCTGGAGTGTAGATCCAGTCAAAAGAAAACCGTGAGAGGTATTCCTGCCAACGCACTTGACGTGGAGATAAGTTTGGTTGGGTCATGAAGTAGCGTAAGGGACAGTGGTCGCTCATTACACAGAACTCCGAACCGTCCAGGTAGCAGCGCCATATTTTCAGGGCATGGACGATGGCAAGCAGCTCACGCTCATGCGTGGTGTAGTTACACTCAGCAGGAATGAGCTTGCGCGATTCATATGCCAGTGGGCGGCCTTCCTGCAGTAGGATGGCACCCAAGCAGAAATTGCTTGCATCGGTAATGACCTGAAAAGGCTTTTCAAAATCAGGCAATGCCAGTTGCGTAGCTTTGACGAGAGCGTCTTTGAGAGCAGCAAAGGCTTCCTGGACCTCAGGAGTACTGGTGTCAAAGGGGACCCCCTTCTTAGTAAGATTGGTAAAGGGTAATGTCATTTCAGCGTACTTGTGTATGTACTTTCTGAAAAAGTTGAGCATGCCGAGGAACGTACGGACTTGCGTTACGTCTTTAGGCATAGGATACTCATGGATTGTCCTTGTCTTAGCAGGGTCAGGCTTGATGCCATCTTTGTTCACGATGTGACCCAGAAATTTCAGCTCTGGCTGGTTGAACTTGCACTTAGTCGGCTTGACAAACAAGTCATGTTCCGCAAG